>CM074724.1:123641224-123858724 GCA_037306005.1 Rhinophrynus dorsalis
CTATTCAAGATACACAAAGATAGGAAATCCTCTATTACTTCATCAGACTCCTAGAGATAATGGGCCAAATATCCCAGGAGTATTATATGGGCCAAGAATCCCAGGAGCATTTGTGTCAAATAGTAGAGAAATATAAAACATAACCTGTATTATACAAAACAGATAAAATATGAAAGGGGAAATATTAAAAATCACAATTAAAAATTGATGACAATTGCTCATGCTGTTTGTGTACACCTACTGTGACTGCTAGGGCCAAATAAGGATTTAACAGTGATGGACTTTATTCAAGAGTGATGCCTCTGCTGGGCTACAAAAATGGCTTCCACACAAAGCTCTAGACACTAGTGTTGTAGTGTAATGATAGTCTAAGGCTTTGGTCATAGTACATTTTCTTGAAGTCCACCACAGGTATCACTTTCTATCACAGCAGTCAATGGAGAGTTCTCCCTCTAGTGTATAGAACTCTGTGGTGCACTGGAGAAAGAGCAAGTTGTGCAATGATATCCAGTGTTGTATAGCGTGTCCTCCCGCATAGCTGCACTAGAGTTGAGGACAAGTACCCTGCTGCTCTCATCAGGATCCCTGTATGGCAGAATGAAATGTGGCCACCCTAGCAGGGTGGGCATGCATGAGGGGAAATTACATTATCAACCAAAAAAGTGGAAAATGCACTATTTACCAGTATTCCCTGGGAAGGTTGGAAGTTCATTTTTTTCTCTGTTTTTGTGGGGAAAGGTTTTGCCCATTCCTAATCCCAACGTTCCCCTTTATGTATTTCTGCAATAACCCCTTGGATGATAGAGAAGTTTCCAAACAATTCTTTGTAATAATTTGGAGAACTCTGTATCATTTAAGGGGTTAAATTAATGTTCAGATATTGGCAGATTGGCTGATTGTTGCTATATTTATGGTGTTTATTTACAGTGAATGTGTTTTGCGTGTGCAACCCTCTGGGTTAGTTAGATAAGCCAGTCCTTTCTTGTAATTTTGCTTATTGTGGCTGTGCACAGACATATATTTCTGTATATGTTTTAGATTGGTATTAAAGGAGACCTAATGCTGCTTGAACAATAACACCCACTTGCCCTACTATACCAGAAAATCCACTTGGCCTCTGTGAATTTTGCAGTTTTGTATTTTGCTCAAGAGAGAACATCTTCAGTCAGTCCTGGATATCATGTCCATGGAGGCAGCCATGATTGTTGTTAGCATACCACAGGATTTTAAACTCTGCTCATTGCATACGGTAATCTTAAACAGTTAAAGTGATAGTAATGTTTCACAAGAAAAGCAGTTCTGATTAATCTTCATAGTATTTGGGCCATGGAGAGTGTTATTTCAATACTGTCAAACTGTAGTTCAAGAGTAATTGAATGATAAAGTATCCCCCTCCTACCCCTTTTACCTAGTGTAAGCCACCTCCCCTCAGATGTGGAATCTAGTCTCTTGACAGGACAGGTTGCAGCAAGGGACAATGTTCTTACTGTGAGCATAAGGAAAACCATGGCCCCCTTGATAGATTTTTCAGGTTTTTCCTTATGCTCACTAAAGTTTGTCTCTCTCTGAGATCCATCCGGACAGTCTTGCTGCTCTGAGGTGAGCAGTGTTACATCTGTAAAAAAGGGCAGTAGGGGGATACTTTATCATTCAAATGCTCTTGAACTACAACTCGGACAGTACTGAAATAATGCTCTCCATGGCCCAAATACTATGAATTTTAATCCCTTTAAAGGGATAGTAATGCTTACTATTGAAAAATAAATATTGCAGAGTTCACACTCTGGAGTAAAACAAAGGTATACCCTCTGCTTAGAGATGTTTTATTCAATAATTATTGCAGTTCAGACTTACGTTTTTTGGGAGGGAAGTACCTCTGTGGCCTGAACTCTTATGGTGGCGTTGTTACTACAGCAGTCTATGAAGAACTCTGGTTAGTAGGACATAGGATTCTGTAGCAACAATGCCACAATGAATAAAACCTCTCTCAGCAGTGGGAGTACCTTTGTTTTACTTAGCAGTAAAATATAAAAGATTTCAAGTGCTCATGCACTCTGCTGGCTTCAGATAAAAAAAAAAAAAACTGCCAACACCTGTCATGAAAATGATATCCATGACTGATTTACCGTTTGAATGCCACACGGTACACAACAAATTGCTTTGCAATGTGTTGCCAGCCCCTCTGGCACTCAAAGGGTTAAATATGTGGCAATAGTATGAATTCAGCAGTGCAGCTCCTCTGGCATCAGCCTCTAATGCTAGAGGCTGCACTTCAGGGTAACGCACTACAGAGGGAGATCACTGAAGTGCTTACCAGTGAAAAATCTCTGCCTTGCTAGCACTTTAAAGTGGAACTTTCAGATAATAGCAAGTCGCCATGCATTCATTAAATGCATGGCAACTAGCTTGAAAATAGATGTCTTACCATAAAAAAATACATGTGTCTAAAGGAATCCATCCTGTTTGGAGATCGGAACTTAGGCTAGAGCGCAGACATCTTGTCTCTGCGCATGCGCCGTCAGTCTTGGTGTCCATAGAGTAGACTGCTTTGCACCATATGGTCACTGGAAGGGACTGACGGCTCAGACTCGCAGACCGCATTAACCTGCCCATCAGTCCCGAAACTGGACAGATTCCTTTAGACACATGTATTTTTTACAGTAAGACATCTATTTTCAAGCTAGTCGCCATGCATTTAATGAATGCATGGCAACTGGCTATTATCTGAAAGTTCCACTTTAAAGCCAGCAAGTTCACTACACCAGCTCTGAGCAGAGAAATGGCTTTACATTCAGTCCATGGTTTCTATGCCTTGTTTAGTTCATTGCAGTAAACAAGGCATAGAGAAAGGGAACTCTATGAAATACCAGCAGACTGATTCATTGTCCTCCCATTGGAGTACACATTGTTAAAGTGTGTGATTCTGGTGTACGCAGATTAGTAAATTGATGTTAGGCACATATCCCTTTAAATCAGGGACTTTTATGAAAACTTCATTCTGCAGGACTGCACATGAATGAGTACATACCTTCAGTGTGTTTTTTGTGTAGGAACTCAAATCAGTTCAATTGCCTGATTTATGTGGTTTCCCCTACCCTGGTATCTCTTGAACACTTACTTACGTTAATTATGTTCCCATATCCTGACCAGAATACAAGCAGTGTAATCAGCACTTGACCCTAATGTACTCTGTATGTCTCCCATTACCACTTGAGAATGTAAGCTTTTGGGCAGGTATCTCATTTCCTATGTTTCACTTTGAAAAGCACTTGTAACCCTGTGTTGCCTAAACCCTTAAATTGTAAAGCGCTGGGTACGCTTGTGACGCTATAAAAATAAACATATTCATTAATTCATTCATAAAGGAACTTGTGCAACGATAAGATTTTCAGGCCCTAGTAAGATAACTTTAGGTTATTATTCTGAGTTGTTAGTTCTCCTTTAAAATCTGTAGTAAATCATGAAATAGTGTGTGATGGGGTAATTTGCATTTGAGGAGACTAGTTCAGGTTCCTTCAACATATGTTTGCATTGCTAGGAGGAAAACCTGTCAAGATTTACAACAGAGATGAGCAAACTTTTTGGGCCTTATATATCAAAGAAAACTGGAGCAACTCTTGGGTAAACTAAAGGAACCATAGTGGAAAAATAAAGAATCCCATGGATTTAAATTGGGCTTTTAAATCTTTGAGTGACAGGATATGCAACACATTGCAAAGGGTTAACCCCCTGAATAACAGAGTGTTCTCCAATGCATTGCAAAGCAATATCAATTTTAGGAATATATATTTCTACCTTGTATTGCAGAAACAAGCCACAAAATAATGTGAGAGGCTCTGAGCACGAACAAAAGCACAATGGCCTGTTCTCCGGCTAGTCACCGGTCAAGAGCATCACATTTTAGCTCTCTAGTGCCATTGCAGAGGAGAAATTTCCACATACATATTAGACTAACCCCGCCCATAAGGGCAGTCCAGTACCAAAATGATGGGCATCTGCACAGAAAAACCAGCTAATCCCAGATGTACATTTCGGCCTTATTTGGGCCTCATCAGTGAGGTGCAGCTGGCTTCCCTAGGCACTGAGAGCAAGGGGTCCACATCTGGATTACCCTTTACTCTTAGGGAGAGACCGTAAGTGTTTCACAGAAACAAGCCAAAAAATGATGTGAGAGGCTCTGAGCACAAACAAAAGCACAATGGCCTGTTCTTCGGCTAGTCACTGCTCAAGAGCATCACATTTTAGCTCTCTAGTGCCATTACACAGGAGAAATTTCAACATACATACATACATACATACATACATACATACATACATACATATTAGATTAATCCCACCCATAGGGCAGTCCAGTACCAAAATGATGGACATACCTTGCAGCTTTATTTAGGCCACATCAGTGAGATGCAGCTGACTTCTCTAGGCACTGAGAGCAAGGGGTCCACGTCTGGATTACCCTTTACACTTAGGGAGAGACCCTAAGTGTTTCTCAGAAACAATCAAGTGGACCCCTTGCTTTCAGTGCCTAGGGAAGCCAGCTGCACCTCACTGATGAGGCCCAAATAAGGCCGAAACGTACGTCAGGGGTTAGCTGGTTTTTCCGTGCAGAGGGGACTTGCCCATCATTTTGGTACTGGACTGCCCTTATGGGCGGGATTAGTCTAATATGTATATATATGGAAATTTCTCCTCTGTAATGGCACTAGAGAGCTAAAATGTGATGCTCTTGAGCAGTGACTAGCCGTAGAACAGGCCATTGTGCTTTTGTTCGTGCTCAGAGCCTCTCACATCATTTTTTGGCTTGTACCTTGTATTGCAGTCAATTTGCCCCAAAATTGTTCCAGTTTGGTTTGGTACATAAGGTCCTTTGTGTTTGTAGAACTCTAAGGTTTCACTCGAAATCTGTGCGGGACCGTAACAACCTAGTCCTTTTTTCCTGCAATGGTAGAGAGGTCACTAATACAATTCTTTTTCAAAGCAGTGGGAGCTAGTGTTGAGCGAGCATGCTCGGCCGAAGCTCGGTTTGGCTCGAGCATCGCTCTGCTCGGCACATGGCGGTACTCGTACGAGTACCGCATGTGCTCGCCCGCCATGTTCGGGTCTCCTCCCCGCACGTTTCGCGGCTGCTGCGCAGCCAATAAACGTGCAGGGAGGCTCTGACATCAGTGTAATGCCAGCAGCCATGTTGGCTGCTGGCATTACACTGATTGGCTGGCCAGAACCCGTGATCGGGTGCTGTATAGCACCTGACCAGCGAGTTCGGCTCAGTCTTAGCCAGGGAGAGATGAGGATAGGAAGGGAAAGTCAGTGTAGGGAGAAGAAAAGCTATTTAAAAAAAAAGAAAGACCCAAAAGTCCTTTTTAGGACTACTGTGTGTGGGGGCAGCAGTTTATTTTGTGTGGGGGAGAGAGATAAAAAAAAAAAAAATCTTCATATATTCTGTTCACTGTGCCTAGCCGCAGATTAGCAGCACATTCTGTTTAGTGTGCAAAGTTGCAGATTAGAGCACATTCTGTTCAGTGTGCAAAGTTGCAGATTAGCAGCACATTCTTTTTAGTGTGCAAAGTTGCAGATTAGAGCACATTCTGTTTACTGTGCAAAGTTTCAGAATAGGAAAACATTCTGTTAAGTGTTCAAACTGTAAAATATCAAAGTCACATATTCCATTCACTGTGCGTAGCCGCAGTTAAGAAGCAAATTCTGTTTACTGTGCAAAGTTTCAGAATAGGAGAACATTCTGTTAAGTGTTCAAACTGTAAAATATCAAAGTCACATATTCCATTCACTGTGCGTAGCCGCAGTTAAGAAGCAAATTCTGTTTACTGTGCAAAGTTTCAGAATAGGAGAACATTCTGTTAAGTGTTCAAACTGTAAAATATCAAAGTCACATATTCCATTCACTGTGCGTAGCCGCAGTTAAGAAGCAAATTCTGTTTACTGTGCAAAGTTTCAGAATAGGAAAACATTCTGTTAAGTGTTCAAACTGTAAAATATCAAAGTCACATATTCCATTCACTGTGCGTAGCCGCAGTTAAGAAGCAAATTCTGTTTACTGTGCAAAGTTGCAGATTTGCAGCACATATTCCGTGTAATATGAAGAAGGCGGGTAAAAAGGGACGGGGAAGTGGACGTGATCCTGATAGTTCAGGGCGCAGGTCAGGACGCGTAGAAACTGCGCCTGGTGCCAGAGCACAAGACAGAAAGACATCCACCATACCTAGCTTCATGTCTCAGTTTACAGGGCGTCGCAGGACATCACTCTCGAGGTCCGACCACTGCGAACAGGTGGTCGGTTGGATGTCAGCTGATACTGCTTCCAGTCGGTTAAGCACCACCCTGTCTTCCACCAAGTCCACTCTCAGTAGCCAAGAGTCTGGTCAACATAATCCTCACTCTGATCATCCTTCCTCCCACCATAGAGGATCTGGTCAAAGAAGTGATCCCACACTGGGATATAGTGAGGAGCTCGTCTCATCACCAATCCTTAATTTGAACCTCTCTCCAAGCACGCTTGCAGAGGAACATGACATCTTGTGCCCTGATTCACAACCTCTAGAGGGTACCCAATCACAAGAAGATGACAGAGGTGAACGGCATTTAAGGTCAAAGGAAGTGGATGATGATGATGATGAGACACAGTTGCCATTAAATCAACCACTATTACTGTCTCAAGACCTTGATGAGGAGGATGATATACAGTTGTCAATGACTGAGTATGTGGTGGGATCAAGACATGAGGAGGATGATCAGAGTGAGGAAGTGGAGGAGAACTTGGTGGACGATGAGGTGACTGACCCCACCTGGGAAGGTGTAGAGCCGAGCGATGACAGCAGTCCTGAGGGTGAGCCATCTGCAGCACCGCAACAGGCTGGAAGAGGCAGTGGTGTGGCTACAGAAAGAAGGCGGACCGCACCAAACCGGCCCGCAAATGTTCCACGGAGCACCCCCTTGCGTAAATCTCCCTTGCCAAGGGGTAGGTGTTCCGCGGTATGGCGTTTTTTTAAGGAAAGTGCGGACGACAAAAGAATTGTAGTTTGCAACCTGTGCCACACCAGAATGAGCCGAGGCATGAACACTAGAAACCTCACCACCACCAGCATGATCCGACACATGGCATCCAAGCACCGTAATAAGTGGGAGGAACGCCCGGATCGCCAATCTGTGTCTGCAGGCCACACCACTGCCTCCTCTTCCCCTGTTTTCGGTGCCGGCCAATCGCCTGTCGAAGGCGCAGGCCCGCATACCTCCCGCCCTGCACCTGTACCATCTGAAGCACCATCAGCGACCACATCCACTTCCCTGTCCCAGCGCAGCGTCCAAATGTCGTTACCCCAGGCATTTGAGCGCAAGCGAAAATACCCAGCCACCCACCCACAGGCCATAGCACTAACCTCACACCTTTCCAAATTACTGGCCATCGAAATGCTGCCATTTAGGCTTGTGGAGACTGAGTCCTTCCGCAGCCTGATGGCAGCAGCTGTCCCTCGGTACGCAGTCCCCAGCCGCCACTACTTTTCCCGGTGTGCCGTCCCCGCCTTACACCACCATGTGTCCCGTAACATCACCCGTGCCCTGACCAACGCAGTTACTGGGAAGGTCCACTTAACGACTGACACATGGACAAGTGCTTGTGGCCAGGGACGCTACATTTCCCTGACGGCACACTGGGTGAATGTCGTGGAGGCTGGGAGCGACTCGGACCCTGGGATGGCACAGGTGCTACCCACGCCGAGGATTGCGGGCCCTACCTCCATCAGGGTTTCCGCCAGCACCTACGTTATTGGCTCCTCCTCCTCCGTTTCCACCTCCGAATTCTCTGCGCGCAGCGCCACTCACCCATCAGCCGGTAGCTGGAAGCAGTGTAGCACTGCAGTGGGGAAGCGTCAACAGGCCGTGCTGAAGCTGATCTGCCTTGGGGACAAACAGCACACGGCCTCAGAGCTGTTGCAGGGGATTAGTCACCAGACCGAGCAATGGCTCTTGCCACTCAACCTGCAACCAGGCATGGTTGTGTGTGATAATGGGCGTAACTTGGTGGTGGCTTTGGAGCTCAGCAAGCTCACACACGTACCATGCCTAGCGCATGTATTTAATTTAGTGGTTCAGCGATTTCTAAAAACCTACCCCAATTTGCATGATCTCTTGACCAAGGTGCGCCGCGTGTGTGCACATTTCCGTAAGTCATCAACAGCTTCAGCCGGCCTGTTGAAGCTGCAGCAGCGCTTACAATTGCCAGCTCACCGGCTGCTGTGTGACGTGAGCACGCGCTGGAACTCCACCTTCCACATGTTGGCCCGGCTTTGTGAGCAGCAGAGGGCAGTAGTGGAGTACCAGCTGTTACACGGTCGTCGCCTCTCCGTTCAACTTCCTGTAATCAGAAGTGAGGAGTGGGAATGGATGTCAGACCTCTGTGAGGTTTTACGCAATTTTGAGGAATCGACACAGATGGTGAGCGGCGATAACGCTATTATCAGTGTAACCATCCCACTTCTGTGTCTACTGAAACGCTCGCTGCTCACAATTAAAACTGACACTTTGCATGTGGAAGAGGTGGAAATGCGGGAGGAAGAGCTTACACAAGGTGATAGCCAGAGCACCCTCACTTCGTCTTCTCAGCGACAATTGGAGGAGGCGGAGGAGGAGGAGGAGGAAGACACGGTTGCCTCCGCTACAGAGGGTAGCCATGGAACTTTAGTTCCATCTCTTCAGCGTGGGTGGGCAGAAGAGGAGGAAGAGGATGAGGAGATTGAGAGTCATCCTCCTGGTGAGGACAGCGAAATCTTGCCTGTTGGTACTCTGGCACACATGGCTGACTTTATGTTAGGCTGCCTTTCCCGTGACCCACGCGTTATACGCATTTTAGACAACACGGATTACTGGGTGTTCACCCTTCTGGACCCCCGCTACAAAGAGAATTTCTCATCTCTCATTCCTCCGGTGGAGAGGACAAACAAAATGGTGCAATACCAGAAGGTTCTTGTTGAAAAATTGCTCCAAAATTTTCCATCTGACAACGCTGGCGGCAGAGTACGTGCTACCTTGGCCAACCGAGAAGGGGAGAAAAGGGGAGCACACAGCAGTTCCGACAAAGGCAGGGCAACACTCTCCAAGGCGTGGGACACCTTCATGACACCCCGCCAGCACCCTCACCCTGATGCGCAGCCTAGTGTCACAAGGAGGGAAAAGTTTTGGAAGATGGTGAAGGAGTACGTAGCAGACCGTGTCAGCGTCCTCAATGATCCCTCTGTGCCTTACAACTACTGGGTGTCCAAGCTGGACACGTGGTATGAACTGGCACTCTACGCCTTGGAGGTGCTGGCCTGCCCTGCCGCCAGCGTTCTGTCTGAGCGGGTATTTAGTGCTGCTGGTGGCATCATAACAGATAAGCGTATCCGCCTTTCCACCGAAAATGCTGATAGGTTGACACTTATAAAAATGAACAAGGCCTGGATTTCCCCTGACTTCTCCACTCCACTGGAGGAAAGCCCCGGGGGAACATAAACTTACTTTATATATGTTATTTACAATGACGGGAATACTCTGTATTCCCATTCACCCCTTCCACCCAAAAAACGGGTATATGGTTGACTCTCTTCCATATGCCCAGTGATATAATTTTTATATAGGGCCAGCTCACCAGCTGGCCCAGTGATATAATTTTTATATAGGGCCAGCTCACCAGCGGGCGCAGTTTGACAATTTTTGTATAGGTCAGCTCACCAGCGGGCCTTCTCATATAATGTTTTATTGGGTCAGCTCTCTAGCGGGCCCTCTCATATAATGTTTTATAGCGTCAGCTCACTAGCGGGCCTTCGCATATAATGTTTAGGATGGTCAGCTCCGCAGCAGACCCTCACCCATAATGTTTTAGATGGTCGGCTCAGCGCACATTTCCCTCTTAATCATGGCCCCAGTTCAGAAAAATCAAGGAAATTTTTGGGAGAATTTGCCTTTGCGCACGTTTCCCTCTTAATCATGGCCTCAGTTCAGAAAAATCAAGGAAATTTTTGGGAGAATTTGCCTCTGCGCACGTTTCCCTCTTAATCATGGCCTCAGTTCAGAAAAATCGAGGAAATTTTTGGGAGAATTTGCAGATGATATACAAGTAAATATACAGCAAATACTGTTTGGTAACAATTTTTCGCCTAAAGTCGTTTTTATCTTCCTTTTTGTGTGTTTTACGGTCAGTCTGTAAAAATGGCGTACTACGGGCGAAAGATCGTTCCCAGCAGCGACGTTGAAGTCCAAGATGCATCCAGACATCCTCCCTATGCTGTCCCTGAACCATTTCTGTGGTGTTTCCATCATTTTCTGCCCTTTTCCTATGGACCAGGCACCCTCCCCTCATCAGAGCAGGGGGTGCCTGGTGTATTGCTCGAGTCCTCCCATTGACTTCAATGGGGCTCGGGTGCTCGGCCGAGCACTCGAGCCTCCGGGGGTGCTCGGTCAGAGCACCCGAACACCCGAGCATTGGGGTGCTCGCTCATCACTAGTGGGAGCCTTTCTAGTATCCAAACAATTAACACAGCATGAGTATTAAATGCATACCTATCAACATTTCAAATGGTCAAAGAGGGACACTTGTTTTAAGCAGTGTTTCTGGGGGTGTGGCTGGTGAGCGGGGCACTTCAACAATTTTTAGGTTATTGTATGATCTACTGATACCTTTTTGTGTAACGGAATAAATAATTTAGAACAAAACCAAAGTATATTATAAACCCATTGCATACACAAACATTAATGTGAATTGTACTGAGGTGGAGCAATGTGATACACTTATACTCACACCACACAGGTTTCTCTCATAAAAAGAGGGACACCAGAGTAGGAAAGGGGGACAGGGGGGTTTGGTCTCATAAAGGGACTGTGTCTTCTAAAGAGAGCCACTTGGGAGGTATGTAAATGTGTCAGAATGCTATTTTGTACTCTTAATTTAAGATTGAATTGTTAAAATGTTAGTTAACCAATACCATGAAATTGTATTACAGATGTTCTTTTAATTCAAAGGGTCCAGGCTATAGTGCTGATTACAAGAAAAATCTAATAGAAAATAAATTTGATTTTCCTCTACATCTTGTATATAATTCCAGGATGGAAGTTCACTAAGGGTGCTAAAGAGGTGATAAAGAGAAAATACATTATCTAGTGAGATCAGTTTTCCAGTTCCTACTTTCAGGGTCAGACTTCACATTAGGCAGAGTAGGCAACTGCCTAGAGTAGGGTTAGCCAACCTTGGTCCATAAGAGCTATCAACAGTGCATGTTTTCAGGATATCTCTGCAGGTGGATTGATTAAAGTGGCTGAGAAAATAATTGATTCATCTGTTCGCAAACAGGTAAATCCAAAAAATAAATACACAAAGAGCAAAGGGAGAGCGACCCATTGATATCATGTGGATGAATTATGTTGTACAATACAATAACTGGATAATTACAAAAGAGTTCTGGGGCCAGTCCGCATTCAGGTACACCGGTCTAATTGTAAGCGGGGAATTAGGATGTTGGTCCTTCCCGCAACAGGGCCACACTGGTAGGCATCAAAAACTTGTGAGAAACTTCCCAAGTGGATATACGGCAGACCAGAAAGAATTATAAAAATTGTTTATTCTAAAATGTTAAAATACAAACACCACAACATGTGTTGTGGTCCCACTGACCATTTCTTCAGAAGGAAATAAAAACAACTGGTCTGCCTGTACAAATACACACACATGCACAAAAACATTCACTGCTGGCAACAATTGAGGACCAGGTTTGACTACCCCTGGCCTAGACCTGCAAATTTTGAAGGGTACCTCAGCTGTGTCAGCCACACACATATTGTGTGAGTTGTGTGTGTGGCCAGTATGATCTCATTGACACTGTGCCAGTTTATATACATGTTTACTGTCGATTAATTAAACTGTTAATGCTAGAGAAGTCTCCAAGCAACCTAATCGAGATATCTGTAGCAACCAAGGCATTAAAAGCATTTTTTATGCTTGTGTGTTATAGGCTAAGGGTATTTTCTGTGCTATGGAACAGTGGATGGGACTGTGGGTGGGGTCATGTTAGGATTGGGGTGTGTAGCCATGAGTGGAGCTAAGGGATCCTAGGGGGCATTGCCTAATGTCGCCTGGGATGTAAATCCAGCACTAACTGTGCAGGGCCGGATTTACATCTCAGGAGCCTGTAGGCACAGAAATCTGAAGCACCCCCCCCCCCAAAAAAAAAAAAAAAAATATGGGCAATGTTAGACTGGCAAATGAGATGACATTTCCATATAAAATCCCTTGGTAACAGTGCCCTAATTTTTTTTTTTAATGCTAGTAAAGTCTCCATTGTAGGAGCTGTCTGTAGCATCCAAGGCCAAAGGGTATGACAGCTATACTGTTCGACTGCTTCTCTGTGGTAGTTAAAGCGTTATACTCACAGAACACCATCTCCCATTTCACTCTCTGCATACCAGAGGAGTTGTGAATGCATCTGCCATTCACCCTGCTGAACGGCTCACCAGACATGAGACATGATGCACATAAGGCTGGCCAATTTAAAAAAAAAAATGATCCCAATGAAAGGCGCCCCTCTGTGGGGTGCACCTGTAGGCAGATGCTTACTCTGCCTTATTATAAATCCGGCCCTGCACCTGTGTTATTCTGTGGAGTCTATGCTCTTAGTGCATAGGTCCCATAGAATAACATGGGGATTGGAGAAGTGATATCACTGGAGAAGTTATATCCTCTTCATCATTTTTGAACACACATAAGTGCATATCCCCCATATATTAAACAACAAGCAGAGGAAATGCCTTGGGGCATTGGAAGGGGGTTATGACTCCAACACCAGTGGATGCACATATGGGAATGCACTACTGAGCATGATGAGTTTAGTGCATATTGGTGTACATACATTAAAGTCAGTAGGTCTTGTATGCCTGCTCCATAGCATGCTCAGGAAGCTGGAATAAAGTTATTTCAGCTGAGTTTTAACCCTTTGAGTGCCAGAAGGTTTGTAGATCACTCTAGAATTCAGAGTTACAAAGTGCATTTGGATCAACAGGATTTTTCTCTTTGGCCTTTACATGCAATATTTCTCCAGTTCTCTTTGATATATAAGGATCATGGTGCTAATCAAGCTGTAGGGCAAAGGAACACCATGAAATACCCATACACTGCCCCATTGCTCTCCTTTGATGTGAGAAGCATTAAGAGGAGAATTGTCAGTTCAACTAGGTTAGTAAATTGGCATTAGGAAGGCATAGTACCAGAAAATCAATACCAGTTCCCAGTTTATTGAGGAATCTTTTTCTTAAGCCCTTAAGGACCAGCCATGCACGCACATGGCCGGCACTTAAGGACCACAGACCATTTTTTTTTAAGGTCCAATTCAGGGTTCCCCGAACGGCGTGCAGCTTCGCAGGGAGCCCCGAGTTCCATGACTTACATGTATGTCCTTGGTCCTTTAGGGACCTACACCCCATGACTTACATGTACGTCATGGGTCGTTAAAGGGTTAATATCCCCATTTAATCCTTTGAGTGTTAAAAGGGTGTGCAACTCATTACTTGGCAATGCTTTGTGCACCCGTGTGACACTGAAATGGTTAAAGTCTTTACAGTGGGGGCAGTATGTGCACTAATATGCCCTAAACTAGTGATCATATGCTTTAGTGCCACACCCATTGGTGCAGCTGTTGGCACTGGTAGCTAATGCCGGTGGGGCTGCCCTGGCAGATTCGTACTCCCCCCCCCAAAGGGTAGCTACTCTGCTGAAGAAATTCTGGAGCAAACTAATTGCACCATATGTATAAATAAACATTAACATTAGCTTAAATGGTGCTCCCTTAAATGCAATGTGTAATTGTGAAGCAATTTCTTGCATGCAAGGGATTAAGCTCCATATTCCTTGATTCCATTTGAAAGGTGGCTGTTTGGCATTCATGGAGGTATAAGTGTAATGGATGTTGTGTTATTATTCCTGACATCCAAGCTCTCTCACTATTGTGACAACCTTTAATCTAGAGACAGTGCAGAGAGGACAAAAAGCTAGAGAGATAGGAGCTGGGTGCTTGATGCTATCATGCTCATCTCTACTTGAAGTCATGTCACTGAAATTAAGAACATCAAAGAAGTGCCTGGACAGAGCTTTTGATCTTGGAGTTGGCAAAGTGACATTGCAAAATATGAACATATAAATTAATCACATAAACAGAAAGATGTGACCCTCAGTCTCTCGTAATTACATGTAAAGTAATCATACTAATTTTAGAGTCAATACCCATGGTTTGGATGCCTTTGGTGTCCCAATTTTTGTGTCTTTAGTATCATCTTCAAAGCCAAAAAAGGCACAGGAATGTTCATTTCTGAGAAATGGAATACAGCTGCCTGTTAATAAAGCAACCCACAGAGTATATGCCCTTTAATTGCTGGTCCTGGTTGACCAGTCTATTTCACTGTCTAACTGCAATATGCCTTCTTGCCAAACCCAGCTAAGCCATGCTCTGGAGAACTGCCCTTAGAAAGCATTTCCAGCTACTATGTCCAAGAAATGCCTTCCAAGGCACATAGGGCCATATTCAATAACCTAGAGCACTGCAATGTATTGGAGACCTCTCTAGTATTTAGGGGGTTAAAAGCACCATTTAACTCAAAAGCATTTTGGAAAAAATAATTTCCCCCTGTGGTGCACCTGGTTTGCTCCAGAATTGCACCTCTTTAGCTTATTAAATATGTTCAACAGGGCCTTATTTGTCAAGCTAACCGGTGAGATGGCTCAGCTGGTTGAGGCATCGGCTGTAGAATCTGTTCAAGCCCAAAGGTTGCAGGTTCAAGTCCCCTCAAGATCAGCTCGGTCCTTCATCCTTCTGAGGTAGGAAAAAAAAGAAGTCCAGGACATACTTCAAATGAGAGACAATCTCAATGTATTCTTTGTAGTAAAATACTTTCACAAGAAAAAAAAACTGTGCCATAGGTGTACGTGAACATTTTCATTGATTTAAATGTCACATTTAACCCTTTGAATGCTACAGAAGTCCCAATGAATTGCTTTGCAATGCCTCTGAGATCACTGTAGTATTCAAGGGGTTAAAGAACTCCATTCAACCCTTTGAATGCCAGAGGAATACACAACGCATTGTGAAGCAATGCATTGTGCAGCCCTCTGGCTCTGAAAGTGTTAAATCAATGGGTGTTTGAGGGATTTATATTTTAAACCTACTGTGTGGTTGATTTGCTCCAGAATTGCACCTCTGTCTTGATGAATAAGGCCCATGGCCCATACTTATAAAAGCAAACTGGAGTTATTCTGGATTAGACTAATACAGAAATACAAAATTCTCATGCATTGGCAACCTCTCTAGCAGGTTAAAAGCCTGATTTAACAGGAATTTGTATTTGTCCTCTATGGTGCAGTTGGTTTGCTCCAGAGTAACTCCACTTTTATAAATATCGTTCATGGTCCTTATAGGAAATCTCCTTGCCCTGGGAGAGGATGGACTCTTTCTCTTCCTTTCTGTAGTTACCCCACTATCTGAATATGAAGGGTTTTAACGAGTGCATCTGTTGCTGGCTGCATCCAATCTCTTTCCAGGATTAAGAAATTTAGGCTGGATTGACAGATAGTATCCCATCATAAAGTGCATTAAGTACTGGCCTACAAGGAAAACGCATATGAATGCTAATCTCTTACATATATGCACATGAACACATCTCTCCATGTGGCATTATACTCTCGGTTTGTTCATGCCTTGTAAAATTCTCTGTGTATATGACTGAGCTTTGCTATATGTCACAGGACTTGTATGCTTAACTTTTACTTTGAAAGAGCAGAGGATCACTTTCTGGAGCCTGATTGTTGTGTATGTCCCACCATCCAGAACCAAGAAATAACCAAGATTGAAGAAGTGGAGGGGGAGAGAGAAACAGGCATCGCTGTGCTACATTAAAGAAATAGCCAGCCAAGGGAGGGCACTGAAACGTACTCACTGGGAGAGAGAGACGTGCAGCGGGAAGCACTGGTCAATATTTATTCTCGAGAGAGAGAGAGAGGAGACGTGCACTGGGAAGAGTAAGTGGAAGGGGGGTCAAGGGGGAATAAAGAGTCAGATGGGGGAAGAAAGTGTCAAAGGGGGAATCAACAGTCAAGAGAGGGATCAAGAGTCAGAATGGGGAGAGAGAGAGTCAAGGGGGGGATCAACAGTCAAGAGGGGGAGAGAATCAAAGCGGGGGAGAGTCACATATAGAGAACATACACTCTGACACACTGATACACATATAGAGAATTACAAACACATACTTACACACTGATCTCCTTACAGAGACTCACACACACTGACACACTTATATACATATAGGGAACACATACTGACACACACATGCACATACAGAGAACACACACACAAACTGACACTTATACACATATAGGGAACACACAAACACTGACACTTAAAAACATACAGGGCGGGGCATAAAGGGGTAGGACACAAGGGGCGGCAAAATTAGGATTTGCCTAGGGTGGCAAAAATCATTGAACCAGCCCTGTGTCTATCCCAGGCATTCTTAAATATCCTTACTGTGTTATATAGAACAGAAAAACAGGAGTGTGCATTTCTTCATAGTTCAATTAAAACACATATTTAGTAACAACATATCTTTATATAGATGTGCATTCATATTAGTAGAGAGGCATATCTAGCCTCCAGATAATAAACCACATTATATGCAGGCATATCTCTGATTATCAGATCTCTTAACAAATTGCCCAGTCCTGGTCTCCACTGCAGTATTCAGAAAGAATTTCCTACTGTGAAACCGTGCGTCTGTAAACAAGCTTCCAGCATCACCATGCAAAGATAGATAAGAAGAGTGTCAGCTTCTGCTACTCAATTGTGCAAATGCACCAAGTAGGTGCTGACATGATTCATGAGCTTCTCTGATCTCATCTTCAGGGTAGAATGATGCATGGAAGCATATATATATCATAATAATTCCTTCACCTGTCTTAAAAGAGCACACTACAGTCAGTAATCCCATCCACTTGCCTTCTGGCCCCCTCCAGGCTTGGAGACTTGCCTTCCTTACTACACCTACTGCTCAACCCATGCTCAGTTCCTCGGCTTCTCTTCACACTATACTATATTATACTCTCCAAATTCTGCTGAGAGGCTATTCTATGAATCTGCTACCCTCCTGTATATTAGTACTTAAGCAAAATTCCTCTGAGCCCTCCACACGAAATTTAGATCTAGAGATACAAGGAAAATATTTTTTAAATGTGCCTGACTCTTTCACACACATAGTGAGACTAATGTACTAAGCGGAAGGGGGTCTGTGGCAAACCAGCTGCAATACGGGGAACAAGTAAACATTTTTAAACCCTTGAATGCTAGAGAGTTATCCAGTGCATTGAATAGCAATATATCTTATATGCACTGTATTTGCCATTCCCAGGCAGCTGTTAATCTTGGAATCATTGTCATCAGACACAAATCCAGCTTTCAAGAAGTGAGGTAGAAGTCATTCATTTATAACTTGCTGCCTATTGTTTAACACATCTGTATCTTTGTGTGATTGTCTCTGAAAGCTCTGCATGAGTGGCATGCTGATGGTATGGACTACTATTCTGCTGGTCTTAACTACTAACATCATCTACATGCTGCTGCTGAATTCTGTTGTCCACTGAGAGGAAAAGGTATCCAGTGAGCAGTGAAAGTCATATAGGTTGTACCCTGACCACTTATCTGTGTTTAAGTGAACTTTCTTGCCATTTACTAACCACACTAACCACCTGCTTGTACAATTCTGCCATGGCTGTAACTCAGCTTGTAATATGACTGTGGGGTTAAACAAATGACATTAATTGTTTGAAACCTCTGTTTCCTAAAGAAGAATAGGGGATTGTGTCAACTACCAACATTTTGGCAAATTTGCCATTCCAACAACAAGCCAAGAGATGTGAGAGGTCCTGAGCACGAACAAAAGCAATGATACCTGTTCTGCAGCTAGTCACCACTCAAAGCATCACATTTTAGCTCTCTAGTTCCATTACAGAGTAAAATTTCCACGTACGTATTAGCCTAATCCTACCCAAAAGGGCAGTCTAGTTCCAAAATGATGGGCAAGTCCCCACTGTATGGGAAATACCAGAAAACCCCAGATGTGTGTGTTTTTCGGCCTTGTTTGAGCTTGGTCAGTGAGGTGTAGCTATTTTCCCTAAGCACTGAGAGCAAGGGGCCACGTCTGGATTATCCTTTATTCTGAGGTAGACACCCTAAGAGATTTTCAAATAACAAGCCAAGATATGTGAGGGGCTCTAAGCATGAACAAAGTAGTGCCGCATGTTCTGCAACTAGTCACCAGTCAGTGCATCATATTTTAGTTCTCTAGTGCCATTACAGAGTAGAAATGTCAACATTCATATTGCCCTAACATTTCTAAAAAGGGCAGTCTAGGTCTAAAATGACATACAAACCACAAGCAAACATCCCACCATTACTTGTGTCTTAACATTGATGTACAGCTGGTTACCCTAGGCACTGAGAGCTAGGGGTCCACATCTGGATCACCCTTTACTCTTAGGGAGACACCCTAAGAGCTTTTCAAATAACAAACCAAGAGATGTGAGAGGCTCTGAGCATGAACAGAAGCAATGTTGCCTGTTCTGTGGCTAATCACCGCTCAGAGCATCACATTTTAGCTCTCCAGTGCCATCAGAGAGGAGAAATTTCCACGTACATATTAGTCTAATCCCACCCAAAAATGCAGTCTAGTTCCCAACTTACAGGCAAATCCCGACTACACAGGAAATACCAGCTAACCCCAGGCTGGTATTTCCCATGTAGAGGGGACTTGCCCATCATCTTGTAGCTAGACCGCCCTTATGGGCAGGATTAGTCTAATGTGCATAGTAACATAGTAGATAGTAACATAGTAGATAAGGCTGAAAAAAGACATGCGTCCATCAAGTCTAGCCCATGCCAAAAATACCCCTGTTGATCCAGAAGGAAGTGTCTCCTCTGTAATGGCACTAGAGAGCTAATGTGATGCTTTTGAGCGGAAACTAGCTGTATATTATTAAAACACTCTTAGGATCACTCTCTAAGAGTAAAGGGGAAACCAGAGGTGGGCCCCTTGCTCTCAGTGTTTAGGGAAACCAGCTCCATCTCACAGATGAGGCTGAAATAAGGCTCAAACATATGGCTGTGGTTAGCTACTATTTTCTATGGAGAGAGGGCTTGCCTGTTATGTTAGAGCTAGATCACCCTTATTGGAAGGGTTAGTTGAATGTACCTGTGGAAATTTTTTCTCTATAATGGCACTAGAGAGGTAAAATGTAAAGCTTTTGAGCAGTAACTGGTCATAGAAAAGGAAATGTTGCTTATGTTCATGCTCAAAGCTTCTCACATGCTTTATGTGTTTTTCAAACACTCTTAGAATCTCTCTCTAAGAGTAAAGGGGAATCCAGATGTGGACCACTTGCTCCCAGTGTGTAGGGAAACCAGCTGCACCTCAATGACAAAGCTGAAACGTATGACTGGTGTTAGCTGGTAGTTCTTGTGGAGAGGGGACTTGCTCCTCGTTTTGTAACTAGATCAACCTTATGGGTGGGGATAGTCTAAGGTGCACGTGGACGGTTCTCTTCTGCAATGGCACTAGAGAGCTAAAATGTGATCCTCTTGAGAGGTAACTAGCTGTAGAACAGGCAACATTGCTTTTGTTAATACTCAGAGCCTCTCACATGCTCTGGCATTTTTTTCAAACACTCTAAGAATCTCTCCCTAAGAGTAAAGGGCAATCCATATGTGAACATCTTGCTCTCAGTGCTTAGAGAAACCAGCTGCACCTCTCCAATGAGACCCAAGCAAGACCAAAACATATGTCTGATGTTAGATGATGTTTCTCATGCAGAGGGTATTTGCCCTCACAGATGAGGTCCAAACAAGACTGAAGCATACGTCAGGGGTTACGTGGTATTTT
This sequence comes from Rhinophrynus dorsalis, assembly GCA_037306005.1. Lineage (NCBI taxonomy): Eukaryota > Metazoa > Chordata > Amphibia > Anura > Rhinophrynidae > Rhinophrynus > Rhinophrynus dorsalis. Next base: position 123,661,175 of record CM074724.1, read on the forward strand.
CTTTGTAGAGTGGGCTTGCCTATCTTTTTGGTGCTAGGCCACCCATATGGGTGGCATTAGTCTAATGTGCATGTGGAAATTTTGTCTCTGTAATGGCAGTAGAGAGCTAAAATGTGATGCTCTTGAGTGCTAACTGGCCGTAGAAAAGGCAACATTGCTTTTGCTCATACTCAGAGCTTCTCGCATCCTCTGGCATGTATTTCAAACACTCTTAGAATCTCTCCCTAAGAGTAAAGGGGATTCCAGATGTGAACAATTTGCTGTCAGTGAATAAGGAAACCAGCTGCACATCACTGACAAGGCCCAAACAAGCTTGTAATGTATGTCTGGAGTTAGCTGCTATTTCCCATGCAGAGAGAACTTACCTGACGTTTTGGAGCTAGACCTTCCTAGTGTGGGATTAGTCTAGTGTGCATGTGGAAATTTATCCTCTCTAATAGCACTAGAGAGCTAGAATGTGATGGGTGGGGCTAGTTTAATGTGCATGTGGAAATGTTTTCTCTGTAATGGCACTAGAGAACTGAAATGTGATGCTCTTGAGCGGTAACTAGTCTTAGAACAGGGAACATAGCTTTTGCTCGTACCCAGAACGTCTCACATCTCATATCCTCTAGCATGTTTTTCAAACACTCTTAGGATCTCTCCCTAAGAGTAAGGGGAAATCCAGATGTGGACACCTTGCTCTCAGTGCATAGAAAAGCCAGCTGCACATCACTGATGCGGCCTGAGCAAGACAAAAAAAATGTCTATGGTTAGCTGGTTTTTCTAGTGCAGTGGGGACTTGCCCATCATTTTGGAGCTAGACTACCCTTGTGGGTGCGGTTAGTCTAATGTGCATGCGGAAATTTCTACTCTGTAATGACACTAGAGAGCTAAAATGTGATGCTCTTGAGTGGTAACTAGTTGTAGAACAAGCAACATTGCTTTTGTTCATTCTCAGAGCCTCTCACATTCTCTCTCCCTAACAGTAAAGGGGAATCCAGACATGGACCCATTGCTCTTAGTGCCCAGGGAAATGAGCTGCCCCTCATGGGTGAGGACCAAAAAAGGCCAAAATGAATGTGTAGGGTTAGCTGGTATTTTCTGTGTCTAGGGGGCTTGCCCATCATTTTGGAGCTAGATCACACTTTCGGGTGGCATTAGTTTAATGTGCATGTGGGCATTTCTGCTCTCTGATGATACTAGAGATTTACAATGCGATGCTCTTGAACAGGCAACATTGTTTTTATCAGTACTCAGAGTCTCTCACATCCTCTAGCCTTTTTTTTTTTTCTTCTTCAAACACTCTTAGGATTTCTTCCTAAGAGTAAAGGGGAATCCGGATGTGGAACCCTTGACCCTTGATGCACCTCATGGATGAGGCCCAAACATACATTTGGAGTTAGACAGTATTTGCCCTGCAGAGGGGACTTGTCCATCATTTTGGTGAAAGAATGCCCTTATGGGCAGGGTTAGTGGAAATTTTTAACTAGCTGTAGAATAGGCAACATTGTTGTTGTTCATACACATCCTCTAGCATGTTTTTCAAACACTCTTAGAATCTCTCTCTAAGATTAATGAGGAATCCAGATGTGGATCCCTTGTTCTCAGTGCCTAGGGAAATCAGCTGCACCTCACTGACGTGACCCATACAAGGCTGAAAGACATGTCTGGTGTTAGCTGCTATTTCTCTTGCGTAGGGGCTTGCCCATCATTTTGGAGCTGGACTGCCCTTATGGGCGAGGGTAGTCTATTGTGCATGAGGCAATGTCTCCTCTGTAATAGAGCTAGAGAGCTAAAATGTGATGCTCTTCAGTGACAACTAGTTGTAGAACAGGGAATATTGTTTTTGTTAGTACTCAGAGCCTCTCACATCATTTGGAATATTTTTCAAACACTCTTAGGCTCTCTCCCTAAGAGTAAAGGGGAAACCAGATGTGGATCTTTGCTCTCAGTGCATAGTAAAACCAACTGCATCTCACTGATGATGCCCAAACACGGTTGAAATGGACATCTGGGGTTAGCTAGTATTTTCCATGCACATGGGTCTTGCCTATCATTTTGAAGCTATACTTCCTTTATTGGTGGGGTTAGTCTAATATGCATGTGGACATTTCTCCTCTATAAGGGTACTAGAGAGCTAAAATGTGATGCTGTTTAGTGGTAACTAGCTGTAGAACAGGCAACATTGATTTTCTTTGTACTTAGAGCCTCTCACATTCTCTGTCATTTTTTTTTTTCAAACAGTCTTAGAACGTCTCCTAAGTAAAGGGGAATCCAGATGTGGACCTTTGCTTTCAGTGCATAGGAAAACAGCTTCACCTCACTGATGAGACCAAAAGGTGTTAGCTGGTATTTCCTGTGCAGAGGGGGCTTGCACGTAATTTTGAAGGTAGACTGCCTTTATGGGAGGGGTTAATCTAATATGCATGTGGACATTTCTTTTCTGTAATGGCAGTAGAGAGCTAAAATGTGATGCTCTTGGGCAGTAACTAGCTGCAGAACAGGTAACATTGATTTTGTTTGTACTCAAAGCCTCTCGTACTTGCCTATCATTTTGGAGCTAGATCTTATTGGCGGGGTTAGTCTAATGTACGTGTAGAACTTTATCCTCTGTAATGGCACTAGAAAGCTAAAATATGATGCTTTTGAGAGGTAACTGGCGCCATAGAAAAGGCAACATTGCTTTTGTTCATACGCGGAGCCTCTCACATGTTTTTCCAAACACTCTTAGAATCTCTCCCTAAGAGTAAATGGCAATCCAGATGTGAACCCCTTGCTCTCAGTGCCTAGGGAAGTCAGCTGCACCTCCCCAATGAGACCCAAGCAAGACCAAAACATATGTCTGAGGTTAGATGATGTTTCTCATGCAGAGGGTACTTGCCCATTCTTTTGGAGCTAGACTTCTCCTTCTGAGTGGGGTTAGTCTAATGTGCATGTGGATGTTTTTCCTCTGTAATGGCATTAGATAGCTGAAATGTGATGTTCTTGAGAAGTTACTAGCCGTAAAACAGGCAACATTGTTTTTTTTCATACTTGGAGCCTCTCACATCTTCTGGTATATTTTTCAAACACTCTTAGGATCTCTCCGTAAGAGTAAAGGGGAATCCAGATGTGGCAACGCGTTGGACCCAGTGTGGCACACAGAGGGTTCATTTTTTATATATTTTTTATTTTTAAATAAATTATTATTATTTTATTTTTAATGTAAACATTATTGGGTCGCCATCAGGACCCCTCCTGATGCCCCCCAACAAGGAATGAATACATACAAACAACAAAAAACCTTTGTGTGCAGCAGAGGGGGCCACACATTGCAAAGCACTCCATTAGACCCCCTGTGGCACAAGCAGGGTTTTTTTTTTGGTGTTTTTTTCCCCAATATTTTTTACATTGGACATCCCTGTGGCACTCACAGGGTTAATTTAAAAAAAAAGTGTAATTTTTTTTTTTTTTTCTGCAGACCTCGTAGGGAGACATCAGGGCCCCTCCTGATACCCCCCAAGATATTGATCTCCCAGCCAATCCTGTTGGGAGATCAATAATGGCGACTCAGGAGAGTCTTCTCACGTCACCAACGATCATGTCACTGGTGACGTGAGGAGTCTTCCCTGGATCCCGCCCATTCCTATCTGGGAGCTTGGGGTAGGAGTGAAGGGAAGGACACACTGCTGCCATACTTAATTTTTATTATTTCCCAGTGAGATTGGATGGGCAATCAATAGCTGGGGGGGCGGATTCAGGAGAGGTCCTGATGTCCTCCCAAGCAAGGCTACCATTTTTTTTTATTATTGCAGCCATTGCATGCTAGTAATACTGACTTATGAAGTGACAACAATTCAGCAATACAACATACTGGCTTGATGCAGCAGGATTAGCTATCCAAGCCTATACACCGTACCACCATTGCTCTCTGCTTTCCTTGCCTGCCTGCCTGCCTACACTAGCTATTGTCAACATTTCAGCAACTTCCTCCTAATCACATACTGACAACATGCTGTCACCTGACTCCTCATTTTATACTGGCGAGTTAGCACTGAGGGAATACATAGGAGAAACTCTTCAAATGGGGAGGGGCAAGATTATATTATTATCATTGATATAAATGCACAAAACAGTGTGGAAAAAGGCAGTACACCTGCATTTTTCATGGCAATTTCTTTGGGTGGTGGGAACTTCCTTTTTTCGCGTAGTTCACTTTTGTGGTGAAGATGTTCTCCCATCCCTTTTCTCTCTTATTCTTCTTACTTTTAGTGGTTTGGGAGCTTGGTCCATATGCAAACCCATGGCTCCAGAGCAGTCCTAAAATATTTCTTGCAAGTGTTTATTAAATCTCTGCTTTGCCTCCAATGCTGTACCTGTTACTAACCAGTGTTCCCGTGTCTATTCTACTGAGAACACCACCTCCTACCAGTTCAGGTCCCAGTCATCTTGTTCATGCCTAGTATTCCTCCTCTGCCCTGTGGGACCACCTTCTGTCTGACCAGTAATTGTGACAGACACTTGCTACTGGGAAAAGATTGTTTACAAATAAAATTACCAGATCTCAAGTTGGATTCCATCACAGAAACATAGAATCTGACGGCAGATAAGAACCATTCAGCCAGTGTAGTCTGCCCATTTTTGACTGTAAAAACTTCAAAACTTATTTTGGTCTTTGGTCTTTTTTTTTATGTTCAGGACAGCCTTATGCCTATCCCATGAATACTTAAATTCCATCACTTTATTAACTTCTACCACTTCTGCTGGCAGGCTATTCCACTTGTTTACAACCCTCTCAGTGAAGTAAAACTTTCTTACATTACATCTAAACCTGAGTCCCTCTTGTTTTAAACTATGGCCTCTTGTCCTAACATTTTTACTCCTTTGAAATGTTCTTCCCTCCATTACTTTTCTGAATCCATTCATGTATTAGAATGTTTCTATCATATCCCCTCTCTCTCTCTTCTCTCCTCCAAGCTATACATGTTCAGATCCTTTAGTTAATCCTGATATTTCTTTTCCTATAAACCATTTACCATTTTAGTAGCCCTTCTCTGAATTCTCCCTAGATTATCTATATCCTTCTGGAGATGGGGCCTCCAGTACTGTACACAATACTCTAGGTGAAGTCTAACTAGAGATCTGTAGAGTGGCATGACGACTTACCTTTTTCTGCTACTCATACCCCTAGCTATACAACCCAGCACCCTGCTTGCATTCCCCACCGCTTTGTTACATTGCCTGCCTACCTTTAAGTCATAAGAAATAATTACTCTCAAACCCCTTTACTCTGTATTAAGTACCCTTAATACTATATTTTTCCTTAGGATTTTTACATCCCAAGTGCATTATTTTACATGTATGAACATTAAACTGCAGCTGCCACACTCTTGTCCATTCTTCTAATTTACCTAAATCATTTCTCATTTTGCTTATTCCCCAGGAATGTCTACCCTGTTACAGATCTTTGTATCATCTGCAAAAAAGGCATACCTTAGCTTGAAGACCTTTTACAATATCACTTATAAAAATATTAAAAAGAATGGGCCCCAGTACAGATCCCTGAGGTATCCCACTAATAACACTCCCTTTGTCCGAATATTCTCCATTGACTACCACCCTCTGTCTCCTGTCACTCAGTCATTGCCTTATCCATTTAACTATTTTTACATCCAGACCCAAACACTGCAATTTATTAATTAGTCTTCTATGAGGGACTTTTGCAAGTGCTGCAGCATAAGACGGTCTCACCTGTACCTACCAATATTGCAGCTTTTGCTTCCTCTGTGTATAATGGGAATCTTAAGGTGTTTCTTAAACCAATGTGTTTTGAATTTCTAGAATCAGCCTGAAACCTTTTCTACCCACCAACCAGAATCACATTCATTGTATCGCAGTGTGAGAAACACCAGCTTGAGTCTTGCTTTTGGATAATTTTGATACCTTCATTGCTGACATGAGATCTGTATTTAATGCTCCTTGGAGACAATCTGCTGCTGATGCAGCCATTTCAAAAATACAAGATCAAAAACTTGGTGCAGTATGCCATAGAATTTTGTACCCTGGCTTATGATACAACATTTTGGGAGATTGTGCGCATAGAGGCCTTTAGGAAGGGTCTCCCAAAGAGACTATAAGACAAACTATCTGTTTGAGACACTCCTAATACCCTAGAATGATTAATTTCACTTCAAATTACAGTGGACCATCATATTAGTGAGAGATACTAGAAGTGTCAAAGAGGACATTTCTAGAAATCTTCCCAGCACCTTCTTTGAGGCTTGCACCCAGCTTCCAGCCCCCCAGTCATCAGGATCCTGAAACATCCAATGAGCCCTTGGATTTGTGGCATATGAATCATCTTTCTGTGGCAGAAAGGAACAGTAGATGTCCCAGGATTTATGCTTCTCTTCGGCATCTTACTCTCTCCTGCCCTCTGAAATATGGAAATGCCAAGTCATATCGAGTTTATGGGGAGCCTCACTAAACATTCTTACCATCCCTGCTAATGTAAACAACAGAATATCACTACCATTGACCTTGTTTTGGTTTCTAAAGTCTGTTATTACCCAAGCTTTTTTGCTTCAAGAGCAGCTTACCTTTTCATTGGTGAACCTTTGCCATCCTTCTCCAGCTACTATTGATACCAAAAGAGTCACCAGTGTGTATTATCACAGTGTATGGTAACTACTACCCAGGAACTGAACTGATTACATAATCCACCATATAGTGAGTGCTTTACATCAAAAGGATACTTCTTTAAAACTGGTCAACTCCCAGCATAATCATCTCATTCAGGTCTTCCCTGGGTCCAGAACAACAATCTTCATATTGATTGGAAGACAAAGCAAATTTGAGTCCTGGAGCTCCTTTTGTCAAACATTTTAGCATCCATTGCCCTAGTCTCCGTATACGTCAAATCTGTCTTCAAGTGTCTGAACCACTGTAAGAACTAATACAAATAAAATATGTCTCCTTAAATTTAAAGTAAGTGTCTTTTCACTAGCCATATGTAACACTAGTCTCAAGCTGTCCATTCTTGTAACTAAAATAGACTGTTGGTATGTGTTGAATGAACATCTCTCCAGCAAGTGTGACTTCGTATTAGGTCAAACATGGCCTATGCTTCTCCTATCATTATTCTTAGTTTATCGTTACATATTTGTATAACATAATATGTCTTTACTATTCACAATTCCAGTTATTTACATATACATATGATAAAGTGGCTTTACTTTGTACAGATGCATTTATGGGCATTTGTAAAATGATTATATGCATGTATTCTATTTTCACACCTCACTGATCATATTCATAGCAGGTTAAATTATTTATGAAGCTAGTCAGCTAGCAGCGTAGAGAACAAGTATAAAACAGCTAGCTCCACCAAGCTGTCACATCACTGTAACCATCAAGAACCACAACTTTCATCAGCTGTAGAAACAATTCTATTCTGTAATGCTATCATCATATTACTGAAGTAAAAATAATCTCAAGAACCAAATCCTTAAGTTCTTCATTCTCAAACACCAAAAGAAACCTCCACTACAAGGATTTAACAACCACACTTGGATTATGCTGATGTGCAAAAAGGAATCAGAGATTCTGTCTTCTCACACACCATGCGTCTGCACCAATGATAGAGTGCCAGAAACCACTCCTTATTTCCATATCTGGGACCAAAGCCAAGAAAGAGTATAGCCAAGATAACCTGACACGGCACTTCATCAGACCCAGTTCACTCTTGGATGGAGCAGGAATCTCTGTTGTTTAAAATAATGATGACCAATTAAAGCCAGTATAGACAATTGTTTAAACGATGTAATGACTTGACTGTACTTCACTCATTTGTCAATGATATCTCCCACAACCATACCTGTGCAGTGGTATATCTTGATGAAATGCTGATATTTTCTAAGACCCCTGAAAACTATCTCACTGAAGTGCATTAGAGCCTTTTCCTCTTGGTTTGCATGCAAAGTTAGAACATGAGTTTGAGAGGATCCTCCTCCCCTTCTTAGGACACATCATTTCCACAGATGCTCTGGAAATGACCCTGAGAAAATTGAAGTGATCAAGGAATAGTCCCTTCAGCTAGGCCTCAGTGCTATTCAGTGATGTCCTGGCTTTGCAAATTGCTATAGAAGATTTGACATCAGAGCTCAAGGGGGGTATCATGACCCCTCATGACACACCCCTAGCATGGGGGCAACAATTGCCTGTTTATTAAATAATACACATATAACCTATGTTTATATACGCATTATTTAATAAATGGAGCACAGCTCTGCGCTCTCATCATTGAATCAGTCACCGGGGTCAGACCGAATGACTGATTCAATGATGAGAGCGCAGAGCTGTGCATTCTAAGAATGAACCTGGGGCCAGGATTAATTCATTCAACAAGCGCTTGATGCTACAGCGGATTATACAGCCGCTGGTAGTCTCAAGAAGGTAGAAAATGCCTTTGGGGTTGCCCCGTGGATCATCTATCCTTTTGGATAGATGATACATGATAGGGGGCTGTCAGGAGGGGTCCTGGTGCTCCCATGGAGGTCTGAAAGTTTTATTTCATTATAAAAAGCACGTATAATGTATGTGAAACATAGGTTATATACACATTATTTAATAAACGGGCAATTGTCACCCCCATGCTAGGAGGTGTCATGAGGGGTCATGATACGCCCCTTGAGGTCTGATGTTTTGTTTAACCACATTAAACATGTTATATTAAACTTATAATTAAATGTTTTGCACATTACATGTTCACCACATATACGGGCAAGGTATGCAGCTGCATACCTTGCCTATTAACCTTTTGAGTACCAGAGGGGTAGGACACATATTGCTAAGCAATGCCTTCCTACCTTTCTGGTACTCAAAGGGTTAAGTGTCGAATGAAGGAAAGGTTCTGTCGAATATATAGCAGTTCCTGTCCACTGAAGAGATGAAAGTCGAATGGAGTTAGTATGTAGAATATATGCAATATGTGTCAACATACTAAGGGGGGGATATGTCGAAAGGGGGGAATATTGTGTTGTGCTTGGTGTACTAGTTTTGTTTATTTTAACCCTTTGAATGCCACACGGTGAGCAATGCACATCCCTATGGCATTCAATGCTGTCCTTGGTGCTGAAAGCCTTCTCTTTATTCCCCTACTGGCTAGGTAGGGAAGCACAGTGAATGCTGTTCAGAATTGTCGTAGTGTTGGTGATGTGTGAGGGGAGGAGATCCTTTCCACACCAACAATACTTCGAAATTCCTGTATGCTAATAGGGACCTTCTCCAACCCTTCCCTTCCATCTGACAATTTTGTGAATATGACGAAGTGTGTGCAGTTTGAATTGTCGGAGTGATTCAAACACATCGACAATATCATGTCGACACCGCATCAACTTTTAGTGCATTTAGGCCTATGATAGGTCCATCATTGAACTTACTTATGATTGTGCCTTAAAGATTCATAGAAATATGTTTTAAAGTCCTAAAAACTAAAATCCAGGAAGGGTTTGACTATGTCAAGAAGATTCTGAATGTGCCTTCATAGCTACATTTAGTTTTTAAGCAAAACCGGGGTCGATGTCTATAAACACTGGGAGGTGCTATTCTTGGATGAACAACTGAATAAAATATTGCCTAAGAAACCTATAATTGTAAAGATTGTTATTATTGGCAATGTTAATTCTTCAAGCTTACTACCTTCCAATTCAAGTAATACAAATACATGTTTGAGTCTCAAGGGGATGTATAAGCGTGCACAGAATACTTGGAAATACTGTAGATCTGAAAGAATGTGTATGATATCCCTCATTACATCAATTGCATTTCTTGGGCTGTAGTGCATTTAATATAATTTACCTGTGGTCCACAGTGGGTGGGATGACTACGCGTTCTCCAAAAGCTAAAATTGGAGAACAATTTAATGGCATAATAATGGGTGATGTAACTGTTTCCTTTGTGGCAAAACATTTAATTCAAATGCATAATAAAAATAGGTCTACTTTTACCTTTCAATAAATTGAAATAGTAATGTGATTCACAGTGGCACCTACAAATCACTACTGTGAAAGAAAGAAGTACAATGGATTTTTAAGCTGGAAACAAGAGTTCCCAATGGACTTAATTTGGAATGGGACATTACTTCTTCTTTTATCAGATGATTTATTGTTTTTTGAAAACATGAATGTTGTCTTTTATTTTGAAACAGGTTTATGCATTTTACGTTTGACAATGTTGTAAATGTGCTGTGTCAACAGTGTTCTCAATGCATACATATTGATATTTATATAATTTTAACTGTTTAAATGTTAGTGGTCATCTTGCTTGTTTTTATTTATTTTAACATGTACATATAGAGTGCAGTATCTTTTTTATATTTATTGACAGTTTTTTCCCATTTTCTTTACTATATCTCACTATTCTACGTGATTGTGGGTACATACCTCCCAAGTGTCCCTCTTTAGGAGGGACAGTCCCTCTTTTTGAACAAAATCCCTCTGTCCCTCTTTTCCACCTTGGTGTCCCTCTTTTTAAGAGATCAGACTGTGTGGTGTGTAGATTAGTGTATTAAATTGCTCCACAGCAATACAACTCACTTTAAAAGGATAGTAATGTTTCATAATAAAAGCAGCTCTAATTAATCACCATAGTATTTGGGCCTTGGAGAGTGGTATTTCAATTGTGTCAGAGTTGTAGTTCAATAGTAATTCAATGATAAAGTATCCCCCTTCCGTCCCTTTTACTGATGTAACACTGCTCAGCTAGAGCAGAAGGGAGGTGCCCAGGTAGATTGCAGAGAGGGACAATCTTCAATTAAGATAAGGGAAAAACCTGAAAAGCTTGTCAAGGGGGGCAGGGCTTTCATTGTTCTCATAGGAAGAAGATTGCCCCCTTCTGTTATCTGTCTGGTCTAGGAACCAGATTCCAAATCTGAGAAGAGATGGCTTACACTAGGTAAAATGGGCGGGAGGGGGAAACTTTATCATTTAATTACTCTTGAACTACAACTCTGAAACTATTGAAATAGCACTCTCTATGGCTCAAATACTATGAAGATTAATTGTAGCTGCTGTTTTTGTGAAACATTAGTATCCCTTTAATGTTTATTTATACTTCAGTACATGTGTTTATAAATTAGTCTGTGTGATTAAAACACTTTGGTCTTGTTCTAAAACATTTATTCATCTACACAAAGAGGTGTCAGTGGGTCATGAAATAATCTAAAAATACTGGGTAATGCCCCACCCACCAGCCAAGCCCCCATCAACACCACCTAAAACACAAGTGTCCCTCTTAGGCCATTTGAAATGTTGGGACATATGTGGGTATAGTGAGAGAGGGGTAATGGTAAGTGTATGAAGGGTTAATCTATTTCCACCCAGCTCACTATTCTTAACCCTCTGAGTGCCAGAGGGGTACGCAACACATTGCAATGCATTGCATACCTCTATGGCACTCAAAGGGTTAATACCCTTTTCCTGTGTGTTGAATGTGTCAGAGCCACGGTGGATTGACAGTGGCAGTCTACATGCTTTATATAATTAGAAGAGGTTTATTTAATTATTTATAGAATTAGTACATCCATTAATTGATTCATGTCCTGCCTTATGCACCCAGTTGAAAATCATTCTGTTTCTTGTTCTGAGCAACAAACAAATAGCATTGTTAGAGATAATAATAAGAAAGAAAGATGTACATTTCTGGAAGCTGGGAAGTTAATAAACCATTGGGTATTAAAATATGCTATATAAAGTGTTCATGCTACAATGTAATGAGGATTTTTAATGCAGTGGAGATGTGATATGGTGAGATCATTGTAGGGTGTTCTATTTGAATAAGCACCTTTTATAGTTGTATATACTGTGAATGCTGTTTATTGGATTGCATAAGTTGGGATAGGGGATTTCTGTTACTGACCATTCAACATCTGTTACCTATCATAAGCAACAGGGACCTTTGAATTGTAGTAAACTGATAGAGAGACACAAAAGTGAGTTTGTTCTAATCATCACATTTTCTGGCTGTAAAATGCTTGTATTGTTTTAGTCATTAAAGGGATAGTAATACCTAAAATGTAAAAAAAAATATGTTGTAGGGTTTATCCCCCTGAGTAAAACAAGAGTACTCCCACTGCTGAAAGATGTTTCATTCAAAAGTTATTAATTTTCAAAGTTGAATTTTTTAGGTGCAATATCACAGTGGCCTGAAATTTTACAGTGGCGCTGTTGCTACACCATCCTATGGAGATTTATGGTCCTGAGACCAGAGCTGTCCATAGGATCGTGTAGCAACAGCGCCACTGTACAATTTCAGGCCACTGTGATATTGCACCTAAAAAATTCAACTTTGAAAATTAATAACTTTTGAATGAAACATCTTTCAGCAGTGGGAGTACTCTTGTTTTACTCAGGGGGATAAACCCTACAACATATTTTTTTTTACATTTTAGGTATTACTATCCCTTTAAGTTCATGTACAATATGCTTGCTAGTCTAGAGCTGTATTAAGCTATATTTAGAGCCATGTGCAGAAAGATAAATACGTGCAATTCTGAATCATACCAACTGCACCATAGAGGACAAATAAAAATCCCAGAGTTTCCATTGATATAAAGTCCTGTATGCTGCAAAATATCAGCTCTAAAAAATATCAGCTATAAAGGTGTCCTTCAAATAGCCTCCTTCAGTGTCCTTCAAACAGCAGCCAGTTATTTCTATATACTGTTTTTTATTTGTGTATGATATTCGCTATAGTCTACTGCTGTTGATAAACACTTATGTTCCTTATAAGGCTTCAACCAAACTGGTTGTCTATAGAGGTTTTTGTGTTGTAAAAGATAAAAAAAATGCATACAGGAAGTACTGGCAGACTCAGAGGAAGATAGAGATCTTTACAAGGTTGCAGAGAGAAGCTAAGCACATTACAAGATATGCCAAATCCCAAGAAAAAAAATAAAAGTAGACCATTTTGATGAGGTTTATCCAAGAATATTACAAGAGCTTAGATTAGTGTTTGCACCACCCTTAACTTAGCTTTTTAACCAGCCACTGTTGATATGAATGGCTCTAAATGAGTACAAAGTTGTCAATGTAGCACCCTTTTACAAAAAATACAGTAGGAAGGACTCTGATAACTACAAGCCTGTGAGTCTGACATCAGTAGTTGGAGAAATAATGCAAGCACTAACAAAGGAGAGAACTGTATCATATCTGAAGCCTTTGCATGGCTTTGCAACAGGAAGATGTTACCAAACAAGCCAAGCTGAATTTTGGACAATTTTACTCAAGTGTTAGACAAGGGAGGGGGAGTAGATCATGTGGATTTTATTAATGCTTTGAAACTGTCCCACACTGTGTCAAGCATTGTTGGTGTGGATACTGGCCAAGCAATAGAATTCCAATGGTACAACCGTGTGTGTGAACCGCCAAGAATTTCTTGTGCCCCTAACAATGGATTTAGCAACACTAATAACATCTAGCTCTAGGAGTTTGTCCTTTGTACAGCAATATAATAGCTTTGTCAGTAACATTTAATTGATAATTGAAAAAACAATAGGGGAATTTGAAACAAGATTCTCATTTAAAACAAAATATTCCAGAAAAGGCAAAGATAGTTTTTAGAAGGAGTAAGAACTTAAGTGGGTACATTGCTCAAAGTAATCCTAAAAGCACACAGAACTAACAGGTCTCCTTGGTTGATGTTCCAGGGATAGTGGGCAACTACAAATGTAACAAAATGTGGGAATTGCAAGTATATGAACATAAAGAGTTGGTTTTCCTGGACCAATAAACTAGTTATATAATACAGCAATTTCTTAAATGTAAAACAAAATTTGTAGTTTATTAGCTATATAGTGCGGCTGTGTAAAATGTACAAAGATTATTAAACAGATAACAGACCATGGAGTACAAAGACTGATGAGCATAGAAAGTTACATGCCTCAAATTAAAGTGTGGGACAAATATATACCAAGTCTTTTACTCAAGGGTAAAGTTTCTTTCACTGTTTCTGGCCAGGAATTACTCAGTCTTCTGAGACTGAAGTAAATAATAAATTATATGCACTCACATGGCATAATTAACCAGTATGATCTTAAAATCCATAAAATATAACTGCTCCAAATTTCCCTAATGAGAAGAGACTGGGAATATAAAAATAGATAAAAACATTCGGAGATACATGTAAGTGTAAATTGATTCCTACAATGCATTTTCTGGGATGTGAGGAGGTGTCCTGATGCCCCCAATTTCTTGTAAATCAAGGGGGAGGGTTGGCACATGGGGGACATTTTTTTTTCTACTGTGGAGCCACCACATGCCAGAAGTACTGCTTTAAATGGTGGCTGCATTAAGGCAGTAAGGTGTACTGGCTTGGCACAGCAGGTCCACCGATACAAAGTTCAGCATTGGTACCCTAAAGGGTTAATCTACATGTTTTGTTAAAATGATTTGTATATTAAGGGTTGTGGGCAGTATGGGGTATGAAAGTGGGTGAGAGAAAATGTGGCCACAACCTAACTCTGTATTCACTCATCCATTGTAACAAAGGTTGCCAACTTTCTATTTTTTAAATAGTTTAATAAAACACTCTAATGACTTTAGACATGCATAGTAATATGGGATAGTGTTCTTAGGAATGGGAAAGCACTATCAATCAAAAAATATGTGGTTTACTGAAGAGCCAAAGGTATTGTCTTTGATAGTGAATATGGATTTCTTCTGCTGATAACTATACGTCTTGTAATATAATTTTATCACTCTGTAGAGGAGGTCACTCATATCCTGTGCAGAACTTTTTATTGGGAGCATAGGAATCAGCAAAGAGTAGGTAAAAATATAGCATTAGAGAATTAATATGTACCGTTATAATAAATTAATATATTTTCAATATATGTTTTAGGGTAGCTCAATACATTTTTCATTGATTATAAGTAGCTCTCCTTAAAGAAATGGTTGCTGACCTCTGGTCTACTGCATCACCTGGTCTGAAAATGGACTGTAATATGTTGAATGTATATGCTCCAGCTTCTGAACTGGAGACTGTGAAGTTCTTTGTCAGTTTGTCATTTTTCATACTGTAAAGGTCAACATGGATGAGTGCTTGATAGATGGTGTGATTTCAACTGCACCCTCAAGGCTCTGGATCAGTTCAAGACAGAGCCATATGCACCATCTGTGTTGGCCTTGCAGTAACTTATCACCCACTTCTCCATGGTTATCATCTGGTGGTAAGAGAATACCCGGGCATCAGATGCTTTCACCTTTGTCAGGGTTTAATTTGGTCGGGGGTCAAACACCCGAATCAATATGCTCTCTATATATAGACACTACGTGTTGATAACCCTTACCGGAGCCATTAGCTTGACTCCTTTCTCAGATCACATCTGTGCTTCAGTAAAGGTTGTGCTCATGCCATCAGCTCCTAAAGCCACCTAATGGCATTTTAATATTTTTTACATATTGGAAGAAGGGTTTGTGGCATTCATCCAGACGTGGGCTGGAGGTGTTTTAAAAGTGGCTTTACCATGTTGAGTCAGTGGTAGGTCAGCTGTGTCAGTTGTATACTATGGGTGTGACCAGGCAGCTCAGTGCCTAGACTGAGTCACTGTGGAGGAGGTGCTCAATCTTGAGTAAAGGTTGACTGCTTCTGAAGACCAAGCCTTGTAGTACAAGCATGTAGAGAGAAAAGAGGTTCTTTGTGACCTAGAACCACAGGCACATCACATGCCTCCTTGCTAGGGATAGAACTTCAGGACAGCACCCATGACAGAGCAGGAAACTTCTATTCTCTCCAGATCCTATCTTTCCAGACACCTGAAAGGAGCTATGGAATGGGCTACTGATGGTCAATGAGGGCAGAAAAGAGAGGTTGGATCAGCTGACTCTCTGAACCTCCTAGTCTAATGCTTCATGAAAAATCCCTGAGGCTTGAAGGGCTGACCCTAGAGTTCCTCCATTTCTTTGGGAGACTCTGGAACCTGATTTCCAAATGGTCCAATGGAAACCTTGAAGACCAGTAAGATACCCCTTTCCTGTTGATGTGCAGTACGATCTTTACTGACAAAAAACAGGTATTTCCACCTTATTAAGAAGAGATGACCAGATTATAAGATTGTGACCAAGGCTCCAGTCTGTGCTGTTGGGGGTGATTCAGCTGAACCGGTCCTATACATTCCTGTACCAGAGCATTTTTTTCAATATCTTTCTGGTCCAGGATCTCCAGCACTATGCCCTTAATACTGGTTTGTCACACACCTTTCTTTCACTTTCAGGAGAAGATATTTGACACTGTGGATCTCATAGCCACTCTGCTTGCATATGGCTTTGATCAAACAGTTTTTGGGTACCTGAAGATGCTGTATGCATCTGTGGAGTGTTTGATTAAGCTCAATTGATCTATTATGCACTATTTTTTTGAATGAGAAGTACATCAAAGATGTCCCTTGTTTGGGCAACTCTATGCACTGGCTATTAAACTTGGTTAATCTAACTTAGCTTGTCCTCTGAATTCATCTCCAAGCTCCAGAGGAAAGCACTGGGCCTCTGTGGGTGTTGTCTGCCTCATACTGGGAGATGGAGATCAGGGAGTGGTGTACATATACATTCAGGTGCACAACTTCCTCTTCCAGTACCTGCAGAGATACTTTTGCTCAGACCCAACTCTGCAGTGGTGCACACTGGCATCTAGCTTCTATCACCAGTTGCACAATATGGTATATGACTTACAATTTCTCATCAAGCCTGAAGGGCTTAGGACAGACCTCTCAGTGTGGCCACCATGCTACTGGGAAAATCTTAAGGTCTGGGGCATGGTGTTTGTTTCAAGTCAGGGATGGAGCATGGGACAAAGACAACTGAGCCCCTACTACATAATCCAGCTGCACTTCTCGTCTTACCTTATTCATTTTGGATGTATGGTGTCACAGGACTGTAAGACTGAGGCCGTACTTGTAAACATGCTCCTGGCACAGGATGGCTATCTATACTACCAGGAAGCAGGTGCCTGCAGAGTAGGCTTCAATTGCGTGCTCCTTCCCTGTCCACTGGGAAGGTGTCTGCTTTTAACTCCCAGAGAACTCTAAATGATTTACTCTGATCAGTATTTTACCATAAGGTTTTTTTTCTCTCACTCTCTTTATTTAATGCACTTTATCCTCTGTTTCTGTGCCCATTATCTATTTTTCTAGTTTTCCAGAATAATAATAATGGTTTTAAATGTATTAATGGCGAAATTTAACAGGATAACCTGAAAGACCTTAATAATTATAGAATGTGTAGATTTAACAAAAATCTGGAGAGAAGCCTTTTTCAGAAATAGAGGAAAACTAAAACAAAGTTAGGGAGTGGAAGACTCAAAAGTAATGTGCATAAATACTACTTTATGAAAGGATTACTGATTCATGGAACAGCCATCCAGTGGACATGGTAGTGGCAATTATTGTAAGGGAAAATGTCTTGCAAAGTCGTAAGTCATTTCTGAGAACTATGTAACTAAAGGATGTGAACATGCATAGCTTGGAGGAGAGAAGAGAGAGAGGGGATATGATACAAACATTCAAATACATGAAGGGATTCAACAAAGTGGAGGAGGGGAGTACATTTCAAAGGATTAAAAATGTTAGGACAAGAGACCATTGTATAAAACTAGAAGAAAAGTGGTTTAGATGTAATGTAAGAACGTTTTACTTCACTGAGAGGGTAGCATATAAAGGTTCACTTCTAAAATGTCGCACTGAAAAGAGCTTGCAATGAAACGGTGCATTCACAAGGTCGCAGGAGCGAGGGATGCAAGGTTTAAGCCAGCAACATATGAATCTCGCACTTTTGATGCAGGGCAAGATTCTCATGTCACCCTTTTCATCACTGTGATCTTATGAATACTCCATTTCATTGCACACACTTTTAAGTGTGACATTTTAAAAGGATACAATAGATAAGCAGAATAGCCTACCTGCAGAAGTGGTAGCAGTTAATACAGTGATGGAATTTAAGCACATATGGGATAGGTATAAGGCTATCGTGAACATAAAACAAGACCGAGGACCAAATAAGGATTGAGTTTTTTACAGTAGGAAAATGGGCAGACTAGATGGGCTGAATGGTTCTTATCTGCCATCACATTCTATGTTTCTATGTAAAATTGTGCATTTCATTACATAGAAAAATTGGCAGACTGGATGGGCAAATTGGTTATGTGCCATCAAAATCTATGTTTCAAGTCTATTGAAGCCCACTGATTGTTGTAAAGAGGTGTTAACAAAAATCAGACTTCAACAGAGTTCTCTATGTAACATCTTTATACTCTAAGGTACCTTTAAAGGTAACTGAGTGCCACAGTTCAGCTCTGCAGCAGGGATCTGCATAAACTCTGATTATTTGGAGGATCCTACAAGATACTGAGGCTGACGTACTAACAAATACTGATGCAATTCTGGAGCAAACGGACTGCACCACAAGGAATAAATAACAATTCTTCGCAATGCACTGCAGACCTCTGTTGCATTTAATGGGCTAAAAGCTGTATTTAAATCAGTAGGAATGTATGCAATTATTTATTCCCTGAGCAGATGGTTTGCTCAGTAACTGCACCACTAGTTTAGTACATGAGCCTCAGGCAATAAAGAAAAAAATTAAAGACTGATATAATAAGGAAAACAGAGCAATTATACGGTAAACAAACGGCAACCAAGGCTATTTTCTGTGCAGTGTGACAAGTGTGGTTCCATCCAGTGGGCACTGTTACAGAAGTCCCTTCATGTCCCATAGATATGTAATTTTTGAAGCAGCAGGGGAAGCTGGAGATTGGAGGAACCTGCTCAAATCTGATTGGTTGGGAGGTGCGTAAGCACACATCCCAGCCAATAGTTGTGAGGAAATGTGAACAGAGATTGCTCATATATAAAGGCAATCTCTGATCAAATTCCCTCACGATGGAATGGGCATTGGCACGTGTGGTATTAGGTGGGGGTGCTCCTACTGCCTTTTGTAACCTCCACCAACAGTGGTGGTGAAAGGAAAGGTAACATTTATTTTTATTTGGGCAAAATATTTTGCAGAAATGCGAAATGATGTATATATATATATATATATATATATATATATATATATATATATAATGGGGATTGCTATTGGAAACTTAACATTATTTACCCACACATGACTGCTCTGACATTATTGACCCGCACACTTCGGCATATCTTAACCCTGTGAGCCCCAGAGAGGTAAGCAATGCATTGCTCTTCTGGCACTCAAGGGGTTAAACTATGCAGAGATGTCCGGGCTCTTTTTAAGGAACATTTATTTATGTCTCTCTTTTTGATTTTACAGGTTTCATAAAAAAAGACAGAAGAAGAGAGGAGAAAGAAGGTAAAAAAAGAAGAGACAATAAAAGAAAGAATGAAGATGGAAAAAGAAGGACAGTTGATGACAGGTAAGTGTAACACAAATAAGTTAACAATCAGTGCTTGACAGTGTGTCAGCCACCAACCTTTGATGTTCCCATTATTTCCCCTATTTAGCTGCGCTTTGGGAACTTAACGCACAAAATGGACATTTGGCCACAAGACCTTTTCTGTGTCATAACGTCCATTGTGCTTTTAGCTGGTAGGGCAATTGAATACTGACTTAGACATTTGTTTTCATTGCCCGGTATCCATTTTAGCCCTACTGCATGTTTTAGGTCATCAACTGAATCAAGGCCTTAGTATCCAAGGTAGTCTAGTATAGAATATATGCTTTAATATAAGAAAAAGTTGGGAGTGACTGACTGTCCTTTCACAAAATGTTCAATATTGAAATAGGCTTATGTTATATATAAATGAAATCCAATGACCAAAGTTTTACAACAAGCAGGAAAAGGGCATCTTAAGTGAGATATGCGGTCCTTCTTCTATGCCTTCTACAAACATACATGTATGTGCATGATGTTTGTCTACTGTTATGGAGCTGTCACAGAAAGGTATTCAGTTTATGTTTCCAAATGAATGAAATGGAAAGGAGAACATTCCACCATGCATAAGAAAGTATCTGTCACTTGCATCCAGTAGGTCCTATTATTGGGAGCGCAAGTAACGAAAATAGAGAGGTTTCTCTCTAACAATGTCACTTTCTATAGAATTCTGAATAATTCTCGAATGAAATGAGAGATGCTGTGTTGTATGCGGGGTTACAAGGTTTAATTGTTTTTTTAAACAGGCCTGAATTGGCGTACTTACTCATTTTTATTCAATTTGCTCTTTTTTATGGGTTCTTCTTGTGATTCCCTCTTCTGCTTCTAATGAGCAGGACATGATGAACTGATGCTGTCTGTATCAAGAGTAAGAGTAAGAGAGTGAACTTGTACTATCTTGGCCAGGAGAGTAAATAATGTCACCTCTAACCTTTTGAGCATCAGAGCAGGGGGTAGTAACACTTTACTTCACAATAGTACAAACAGATGAATCCCCATAGCACTTCACACTATACACAGATAGCCAAATATACTGACATATATAATACTACACACATGCTCTCTTTACAAGCATACCACACACACTTATCCTGACCTGCTATGTAACTTTAGTCCCATTTCTTTACCAATTAAGGATCATAAGTGGTGTAGTCCAACAACAGCTGAGGAGCCACTGGTTGCGCTGAACGGCTTTACAGCCATTTGTCTTTCTGATGGGAGCTATGCCCAATAGGGTTACCACCCAGCCGGTATTTTACCGGCAGGCCGGTAAAAAATTGGCTTATGTCCAATGTTAAGTCTATGGAGAGAATGCCATGGCCGGTATTTTTTGTAAGAAAAGGTGGCAACCCTAATGCCCAATGACCAATGTTTTTATTGTTTTATCTGAAATTTAGTTAAATTACTCTCTACTTAACTAACCATTATTCAAATTCAAATGAGCCCTATGAATTTTGTCTGCACAAGAAATAGCATAGTCAGTCAGCCCTGGGTGTCATGGATGACACCATGACAGCTGCTGTAACTCTTTAAGCACCATAAGCAGGAGCATTTAAATGCATTTGCCTGGGGGTCTTCCATTTCAGGTGACCTCACCTTTAGATCTCAACAGTGCCAGTTTTGCTGAAGGGAACCAATTTAATCTGATGGCAAGATGGCATAACACAGATGTGACTGTTCTTTTCACAGATATGAAGTAAAGAAAAGGATGGCTACAACCAGACTCATAGGACTATAAATATTAATATATATTTGGGGGCTGCCATTCACAAGTCACCAGTGGGCTTCAGTTGTTTTTAAAACTTCCCTGATCATAGGGGGGCATGTCGCATTGAGAAGCCATGAGTTTCATGCCCCTCTGATCCATGAAGGGTTAAATCTGCCATGTGCAATGAGCAGAGTTTGAGGTCCTGTGCAGGACTGGATTTGTAAATAGGCAGATGAGGCACGTGCCTAGGGCGCCCGGCAAATTTTCAGGGACGCCCGGCAAAGGCCTGTCACGCCCACCGGCCTGCCCGTTTTCGATTGAAATGCACACCCCCAGAACTGAAAAACAAACACCAGCATTTTTGCAATGTGAGACTGCAAGGGCACTTGATTTTCAATTCTGCTGGTGCCTGCACTGCTTGAGCCACCACCCTGTGTGACACACACACACTGCTGCTAGCCCATGATGCAACCGCGCCTCACCCTATGCATGGAGTAGCTTGACTGGCTGGTGAGAGAGAGAGAGTAAGTGTGCAGGGCAGGACAGCAGCCAGCAGTGATGTAACCACGCAAAATTATTGGCAGTGGCGATGGGCACTGCAGAGGCAGCCCCTAACAGGTCTGAACATTTATTGCCTTGAAACTAGAGTTTGTTACAAGAAGAGAAAAAATAAGTACTGGGAAGTAAATAAGATAAAAAAGTGTCAGAGGGCTTCTGTAGCACACTGGATCGTTTGTGGCTTCAAAGGATTTTTCGTCAAGGCCCACTGGGCACTGAACATCTAGCAGGTAATCCAGTGACTTTTTAGCAATTTTTAGCAATGGTGGCTTTAGTACTCTGCAGTTGAATCAAGTATGCTCACACTTAGGGTCAACAGCGCGGAAGTGCACTGCAAGGGAATTAGGGGATGGAGCTGAGACTTTCCCAAATCCTACTGAAAGCATCGCGTGTTCTAGGGTTTGGAGTTCCCTAATTCCCTGTGCTTTTACATATCTCAGGATACTAAAGGGTCACCAGACTAATAGGACGTGTGTGCCGTCATCACACTAACTACTCTCAAACAGCCAGCCAACAAAAGGTTGGTGTGATCCCAACTAGGGGTATTTGTAAAGTTATACACCAACGTGTAGAAAAGACCTGCAGAATGACAAATTAATACACAAAAATGATAATATAGGCCTCTGCCCATTCAGTCAGGCAGCTTACACCCCCTCCCTTTCATAGCTATGACTGCCTGCCTGGACAGTAGTTTGGGGGTTGGTGGAGAAATCCCAGCAGCTAAGCTTTAATATCTATCTTACTTTGCTAAGTTATTTTGTGGTATTTATGCTAAGGATGTGTGGAGACTGTGCTGACTGAGTCCTATATTATAATTTTTGTGTGTTAACTTGGCATTCTGCAGGCTTTTTTTTAATCACGTTGGTGTATACCCTTACAAATACATTTAACCTAGCTGGGATCACACTGATAACCTGCTTCCCTTTCTTTGGTAAAAGGGCCAGCAGCAGTGCATTGGTTTGCATTTAGTGCCTGGCCCTTCTGGCAGTGAAACGGCTTAACGCATGTTATACTGCAGAACTTCAGATATCTACAAAGTCATGCTCATAGCATGACCCTAAAGGAATGCTGACAGTAACTGCATTTTAGTATTACGTCCCTAACAGTGAACATCCCAAACTTTGGGTCTTAACACTCTCAATGCCAGAGCACATCCCTCTGACACTCAGGAGGTTAAATCTACACTTGCAGGCCCTTACTTTGCAACAACTTATATATCAAGGTACCTCCCATGTGACATTCTGGCTGCTGACTTTTCCCCCTGTAGTGCTGATTTTCTATCAACATGTGTCATTCTTGAAACTTCCAGCCCAAGGACTGCAGCTCCCCCTTTTAAATCCCTGTGCATCCTGAAACTAGAAGTGACCACATGCAGAAGGTTAAAAACTTTGGGGAGGGTGGGACATAAAAATGCACTTTTCTTGCAAACTGTACAGCAGTACTACTCTGTTAAAGAACTTAACTGACTAGAAACTACATATAGTTACACTAGGGCAGGACTGTATTCCCACTTACAAACTAGTTGGTGCTGACCAGATTTATACCTTTTGGGCTGAACCACATTTAACCCTTTGAGAGACAGAGAGGTATCCAACGTACTGCAATGCATTGGATACCACTCTGGTACTCAGAGGGTTAAAGTGCGATGCGGAGGCACTAATATATTAGTTCACTGCCAGTATTAGTGTCATTTTAGACACTATATTTTAGAATAGCAGATTTTGTCTTCTGAATAAATAATACCAACATCTGCTTTAAAGAATATTGTGTTCTATTACTTTATTTCTATTAGTGACTGTTGCAGAGTCTGGTGAGGCAACATCTACATCCGGGTTTTATTGTTGACTGGCTCCACTGGTGATGAGGACAAAGTTTTTACAGTATAAATTCCAATCTGTCAGTGTGAGTGCTCTTGGTGTGGAATTTTGTCGGTGTGAAAGAGTGTGGTTAGGGGTGGGACAAAGGTGGGGCTAAGGGCATCAGAGGGTGTTGTGTCTAGGGGCACTTGAGATGTAAATCCGGCCCTGGTCCTGTGGTCCTGCTAGCAACTGTAATGTCAGCCTCTGTGGACATGACATCCAGATCAGACTGAAAATCTTCTCTTTTGAACAAAGGTAAAGTAAGTTAAGTGGGAAGTTACAATTAGAAGCTGCTAGTTCTCCTTTAAATAATGATACATGCTTTCAACAAAAAAGATGTTGTAAATAAAAAGAAAACTAAAGAAAAAAAATCAAGTAACACAGATTAAGATATGAAATGCGTCTCTAGTTAGCCATTCATTTGTAGTGCAACAAGTGATGAACAAGTGGTTAACACAAATTGCTGAAAAAAAGCAAGACCTTCCTGCTGCTGACAGTTTAATGTCTTATTCCCTATTCACCAGCTCTTGTAACACCTCACAGGCAGGTTGGCATCAAACCCAGAGATTCTTACCAGCCAGCACATATATTACCCAAAATAAGCAAATATCTCACTTCCTTCCCAAGAGGCTGATTTTGCCCATTGCCTCATTTTTGCCAGCTGCTTGGAAAACACTCAAATATCTAAGAATGGTTAAAAATATATTTTTCAGTTCCTTCTCTGCTGTAAAAATTCAGTACATATTTTTCTTTTGATCACTATTAGGTATCACTTGTAATACCGCTTTAATCGCTACTACCATCTACGTACAAATATCTATTTCGTGAATTTATCACAAGCTTTCAATCTTCATAACATAGAAACATCCTGGCAATCTACCTATGGCCCAATAAAGACAAGAATGTGTGATATTTGGATATAAAAGGATACAATGTTCATTAGTTTACCAATGTGTAAATTAAGCATGCAAAGTATAAAGAATGTTTACCGTACAGTTATACAACAAATACAAATGCAAACATTATACATAAACCTTTATATTAACCTAAAAACTTGTAACCCAAACCAAGTGTATCCCATCAGATGCACCTTACCGGCACAATAGGAACACAGACCACCATTTTGGAACCTTCTGCTTGCCCATGCCTCTCAGGGACCCAGTGCATTTATAGAAAACCGAAGACAGATTTAAAGGGATAGTAATGTTTCATAATAAAAGCAGCTCTAATTAATCATCATAGTATTTGGACTTTGGAGAGTGTTATTTCAATTCTGTCAGAGTTGTAGTTCCAGAGTAATTCAATTACAAAGTGTCCCCCTCCCGCCCCTTTTACTGATGTAACACTTTTCAGCCAGAGCAGAAGGGAGGTGCCCAGGTAGACTGCAGAGAGGGACAATCTTCAATTAAGATAAGGGAAAAACCTGAAAAGCTTGTCAAGGGGAGCAGGGCTTTCATTGTTTTCACTGCAAGAGGATTGTCCCCTGCTGTTATCTGTCTGGTCTTACAACCAGATTCCCCACCTGAGAAGAGATGGCTTACACTAGGTAAAAGGGGCGGGAAACTTTGCTTGT
This sequence comes from Rhinophrynus dorsalis, assembly GCA_037306005.1. NCBI lineage: Eukaryota > Metazoa > Chordata > Amphibia > Anura > Rhinophrynidae > Rhinophrynus > Rhinophrynus dorsalis. The sequence goes on from CM074724.1 coordinate 123,686,280, forward strand.
GAATATCTCTTAAACCATAAAGGTTTGAGAGATATGACTTATATAATTCTTCTTGTTTTTTTTAATGCCTACAAAATAAAATAAAGTTAAAACAAAGTATTACTATCCCTTTAACACTCTCAAATAACTACATCATTCCCTTAAATAACTCACCAAGGGTTAATTACTCTCACACCGTCAAGGAACACCACATTTTCAAAGTGCCAAGGACCCACCACTGTATACCGCAATAGGCTTATCACTTCATACATCTCCACACAGAAACCACTCTCTCCAGAAAGTTTTAGTGGTTATGTCTTGGCCACTACTCTTCGGGCCATTCAGAAGGGCCATTAAGAGATTTTTAGGGTTTGCCAGTTACTACCAATGTTTTATTCTGAATATTTCTAGAGAACTGCTCCCATTACAGCTTTCACTCATTCAGGTGCTAACCCTATTCTGTGGCCTCCAGCTTTGCTTCAGGCCTTCACTACTTTTAAGCACTTCTTTGTTCCTGCACCTCTTTTATGTTACCCAGACCCGTCCAAGCCCTTCTGGGTGGAGGTTGATGCGTCTGTGTAAAGGGCTTGGGCACTCTTATCCCAACATGAAGATGCTCCTTTTTCTCCAAGCAATATACTCCGGAAGAAAGAAACTATAATGTGGGAAACCAGGAGCTGCTTTCCATTAAGATAGCATAGGGAGAATGTCAACATCTCTTGGAAGGTACGCTGGTTCTCTTCATCATTCTTACGGACCATATGAACTTGCAGTGCTTGAAAAAGGCTCAGCACCTTAACCCATGTCAATCCTGGTGGGCTTTGTTTTTCACCCATTTTAATTGAATTATTGCTTACATACCTGGGTCAAAGAATATTCCAGAAGATACTCTCTCCAGTCTGTTTCCTGAAACCCCTGACCCTCCCCAAATCTGTCCTTCCTCCACATTGTTTTGTTGCTGCTCTCTCTACTTCCACTCTACATCTGATCATAGCTCTTTAGTATTCTGTTATTCAACCTCGGGGTGTTTCTCCTAATCGCCTGTTTGTTCCTTCATAGTTCCAGGCAGAAATTCTTGACTGGGCTCACTCTCTCCTTCCTGCTGGTCATCCTGGTGTTTGACAGACTCTGGTACCTCTCTCATCATTTTTGGTAACCCTCTGTTGAGCCAAATGTTGTGAAGTGCTGTTATGGACTGGGAGGTCAAGTACAATACGAAAATGAAGAGTTAAGAGAGAAGCCAGATCAAAAGCCAGGGAGGTCAGACAATGAACAGGAGTGGGGAGCTGAAAGTGATACAACCCAGGTCAAAACCAAATCAGTCAGTGAAGTACCAGGGATCAGCCAAGAGCGAAATCCAAGAGCAGAATCAGTATTCAACAATACAGGATTAAATGCATAAAACCAAATAAGCTTGATAAACAGGCATCCGTATAAAAGGGCAAGGCATCCAATCAAAAGATAGCGAAAAGTAGCCAGGTAATGATGAGTGACAGGAAAAGGTCAGATCAGGTGACATCATGACATATTGTACAGGCATAGTCATGGGAGAATCTTTGAGACACTAACTGGACTCCTCCCATTTTCCAGCCCGTTGCAGGGCTATTTTGAAGCACTTACCTTGGGGATAACTACCCCCCTCAGTCATTACTTGCAATTTCCTGACCACCTACATTTGCCATTGTTCAAATTCCAAAACACACCTATTCCTGTGATCACCTGTGTTCTGCTGGTCAACTATGAAACAATGAGCAACAACAGAAAACGTATTGCCATTTTATCACTCATGTCCAGAGTTCAATGCCCTTAAAGTCCTAATTCAGGGATGCATGATCCCCTATGAGTTGTCTGAACTGCTCACTGTAATGAAGCCAGGCCATGCCCTTATATAATCTGTGGGCTTCCCAAATAATGTCCAGATAACAAAGGTAGAGCAAGCAGTGATCAAGGGTTTTCCCCAGTCATGCTCACCATGATGGAAAAGGCCTGCAGCTAATTCCCAAAACTACAATGAATGAGCCAAAACCACCTCCTATTTTCATATTCCTCTTTGAGACATTCCTTCCACTTCTCCCACTTCCCAAACTTAAATACCCTTCTATATATGTTCTCATACTTCCTTTTTTAAATGGGCCTCTAGCGGCAACTCAAAACAAATATAACCCTGTGGTTTCACAAGATCAGATATTGGCAATAATTTAGCTATCGCAACCTCTGATGACTTCTCCATCACCACAGGAACCCTCTCCTCATCCGCTAAGCTGCTAGAAGCAACCTCCCCATCAGTGCTCCCAGTTGACTCAGCAGGAGGCAACGTGGTTGACACCAATTGAGAGGCCCAGCTCCCAAGTATTATCGACCTTTGCAGACCCTGCCACACTGCTGACACCATGGTTGATGAGATGGAGGATTCAATTAACTAAGTAGTCTGCATCTATGTACACACACAGAAAACAAAAAAATCTCGTGACCCTTTGTTTGTCTGCAATTGGTGCAGCTGTAAAATACCCATAAATATATTCTTATAGCTCTGCTGTTTATTGAAACACCCAATATGTGTAGGTTTTCCTTGTATTTTTTAGCAGTTAAGGGCAAAAAATGTGTAAAGAACAGTTTTTATTTTCTATAACAGACAATAACTTTTTTTTTAATTCCCATATTCCCTTACATTTAATTGGGTCTTTGCAATGTGTTGGATATCTCTATCAGTCAACTGGGGAGAGCTGCACTAAGGGAGGATAAAAGGTCAGGATGGAGATATGTTTGCATATTCGTGCCAATGTCATATCAAAAGCATTTACTAAGATGTCTTTATCATAATATCCCTGTGAATCTGCCACCAGTCCACCATAATCCATTGTCATCGCCATGAATCCCCCATTCCTTCTACAGCTTTAGAATTTTGCACTTAACACAAATATAATGGCTCATTTACATATGGAAATGCAAGTTAATCAGCCATTGCCATATTCATGTGGGTGTGTTCACATGTTAACCCCTTAAGGACTACATGACGTACTATGACCGTCATGGTCCTTATACCCTTTAGGACCAATGACAGTCATAGGAAGTCACGTACTTTTTACTTACAGCGCTCCACTGGGAGAGCTGTACATAAAAATAGGGCCTAAAATTGACTGTTCCAAGACTGGAGAGGTCTCTCTTAGGCCCCAAAGTGGCGCGCCGATACACGCAACAGGTCACGTGTACCGGCATGTCGGCAAGGATCAAAGAGGTCCTTATGGGACGGAAAAGTCCCAGGACCGCTGGTCCTTAAGGGGTTAATGTGGCTATTTGCCATATGTGCTAAGCTCCGATAGCTGCCTCTGCTGTTGGAGTTCACAGTCCCAACATGGGATCTCCTTGTAGCTCTCTCTGGAGTCCGGACAGTTTTCTGGTTCTACTGGAAAGCAGAGACACCAGCTGCCCTCCTTTAACCCTTTGAGTGCCAAAGGGATATTCAATGCACACCCCTCTGACACTCAAAAGGTTACCCCCAAGTGAGAAGTAAAGTGTTGATCTACCATTTTTCAACCTCTCTTTAGAATTCATAACCATAATCGGTAGCCCCTTGGTGGACTTGAGTTCCACTTGTGCTGCCCTTGAAATGAATCACCCCACACTTATAACACCCTCTTCAAAGCCTCAAGTGCTTCCAGATCACAAAGTCATTGAATAAATCCTCTCTGTTGCAGAAATGAAAGCATGAGGAAATAAACCCATTGATCTGAAGCCACAATCAACTAATCATATGGATACATACAGACCTGCGTGGGTGATATGACTTCACCAAGCAGCCCCACTGGAATCCAGTCACCTCCCAGACTGTCAAGGTGAGTGGAGGTGAGCAGATGCACATCCCTCTGCACTGAAAGGGTTAGGGAACAATGCTGTTTTTGATGCTGAAGTTGGAGCAGATCCTGTCCACTTCCACACTGGGTAAATGGGGGGGCAGAGAGAATGCACTCAGGATTCAGGGTTGTCGAACTGCTGGAGATGTGCAAGGAGGGAATCCCTTGCACAACATTAGCAGTATGACAACTCTGCAATGTTGCTGTAGTTAGGGACAAACTTCCTCTAATACCCTGCAATCCCCAAAAAGGCTAACACCTGCTTCTTGGTAAGGGGAACAGGCAAGTCTACTACAACAGCTACCTTGGCGGGCTTGGGGCGCTGCTTCCCACTACCTACCCCGTGACCAAGGTACTGGACTTCAGCCATCCCCACCTGACACTTGTCTGGTTTAATGGTCAACCCTGCACCCTGAATTCTCCCCAGGATGGCCTCTAAGTGAATGAAGTGGTCTTCCAGGTATCGCTGAAGATGGCTATGTCATCTAGGGAGGCACAGGAAAATTCCTGTGCCCCAGTTAACAGCTGGTGACCTCTGAAACGTGGCTGGAGAATTCCTCATCCCGAAGGGTATCACCTTAAACTGGTAGAGGCCAAACGAGGTGATGAAGGCTGACTCCCCTCAAGGGGGATCTGCCAATACCCCCGACTGAGATAGAGGGTCGATACATAGGCAGCTCCAGTTAGACGTCCAAAAGCTTGTCCACTCGAGGCATGGGGTATGCGTCCATCACAGTTTTGTCATTGAGCCTCCGTAATCCACACAGAACTGGGTGGTTCCATCTTTCTTGGGCACCAGGACTACCGGGGAGGCCCAAAGGCTTTTGGAGGGCTCTATAAGCTGCAGGGCCAACATTTCCTGAATCTACCTGAAAATGTGGGACTTCACTTTCTCTGGCACCAGGTATGAGGATTGTCTGAGGAGAGCCTGTCCAGGAGTCTCTACACAATGGGGTGCTGACTCCAGGGAGTGGGGAGAACAGAGTGATCCACCAGCTGAGAATGTCCCTGACCTGCATCTGTTGACCGGGGTTGAGCTGGGGTCCCAGGAGCAGTGACTCAGGCCCCTGGGGGCTTGCTCCACCTTCAAGAGATCAGGGATCTTGTGATCCTCCTGTCCCATGGTGGCCGGGATGCAAATAGCTAGGGTGGCTTTGGACCGGTCCAAGTAAGTCTTAAGGGCATTTATGTGGCAGGTCCTGCAGCTGGGGGCCTCGCGCTATAGCATAGCTGGTTGAGACAGGTCCCCTGTGCCACAACCAAGAACACCCGTCTGAACAGCTTCTTCCCAGCGGCCAAACTACCGATGTCAGCCCAATCTCGAAGATTCAGTCCATTAACACCTTTTCCCCAAGAACATCAGACGACACATGATGCTTGAGGTAAAAACAGGGACTCCTTTATTTGGACACACATACAGGGTTTATATATATGTCTGTGAGCACAGTCAACCACCAATAGCAGATAAGATTCACAAAACCCCCAAACATACTGAGACTTAATTACAGTAACACAAAATAGAATACAAACACACAGTCCTTCTATCAGGTCTGCTAAGGTAATCACATTTACATCAGTAACTGACATAACGCAATTGGTTTTCACAAAGCAACCAATGAAAACACATAACCCCAGGAAACCTACTTTGCATATCAATAAAAACACAGCACACAATGGGTGAGGCAATCAACATTTGACTCCCAGGCTCCAGATACTGTTCCAGGTAGCCACTGCCCCACCCCCAATATATAATAGAGTCTCAGGCCCGGTGCAAACTTTGAGCCCAGCCGACACCCTTCTCTATTTTGTGGTTTGGCCCATGCTTCTGTATGGCCAAATGGCCGCTCCCAGTTCAGGCCCACAAGTTCACAAGTGATGGTGTACCGTCACAGTGGTGTTCCCTTGCTGGTCTATGACCTGGTATGGACCCTTCCAGACGGTTTGAACTTTTTCTGCCTTATGGGTCTCAGGGCTAGTACTCACTGGCTGACATGGAATTCCCTATCCCTGGTATGGTGATCATAGAAACGTTTCTGTCTCGCCTGCACTGTCTGCAGATTTGTGCAGGCTAGCCATGTTAGGGCTTCTAATTAGTAATCTAAACAGTGAAAGGGAACGGACCGACTAGTGGCAACCAATCAGCAGGCCGCCTACTTGTCGAACAGACAAGGCAACCAATCAGCATACCTGGGAACTTTTGAAATGAGCTCACCCTGAGATATTTGAAATATTAACTCTTAATGCCCACAAGAAAGCAGATTCTATGTGTTATGTCAATGTTTGCTCTAAACCAGAGATAATCCAATCAATTTTTAAGGAACCTTTCACATGCTACAGTTCTGAGATATAACTTCTTATACACTCATAAGAAAAGCAGGACTTGTCCTCTTGCCTTTCTGGTAGAAATGTCATGGATTTGGACAATAAATAAGCAGTAAATTGGTGTAAATCATATAGGAGGACACACTGGTTTTGCTCACCCTGAGAATTTGGCCCTTCACCCTTCACCCTGAGATTTGGTTCCAAACCCTGAGTTTCAGGGTCAAACCCTGAGAGTTCCCAGGTATGCCAATCAGAAGAGAGCCTACTTGCCCAGTAACATAATGTACAGAAAACCTTCGACACTATGCACTGTGCAGGGAGACACTTACTGGTCGAACATGGAATTACCTATCGACATTGTAACAGGGAACATGTAAAACAAAGTGAACACATACACATGGAGCCTTACAATGAGATGAGTACCCAGCTCAACACACAGAAATGGGGGGGGGGATAAAGTATCATAACACTTGTGGATCCTTATAAGTTTGTAACCGCCCACAGGGGTCCGTTACATTGGGTTTGGTAGAAATGTATCATCCTTCCACTGGAATGGCTGAACTGGTGTCAGAACTGTTGCTTATTGTGTGAATCTTGGGAGCCTCTCCTGGGAGACTTGGACCCCTTGGCTGCATAAGGTCTTGAAGAGGATTTCCTGGGCTAGTAATGCTTCCTGTGGTTTCTTTTTTGACAAAAAGGCTTTATGAGACTTAAGTAATTTATCATGATGGAGATTCATCTACTCCTGCCCAATCTTTTGATTAAAGCATCCAGCCTTCGCATGTCAAGCAGTTTGCTTTTTGAGGAGACATCTGCTGCACAGTGTTTAATCCAGAGGGTTCTATGTCCTGCTATGACATTGTCTAAGTTTCTGGCCTTACAATTTCCACAAAAGCATCACAGATATATCCCCTGCTTTTTATTAACAGACTTGGATTTGACATGATCTTTCCTGGAGATTTTGTTCATGCTACTACAAGATCTAAAGGAAATACAAATTCACATCATTCCCATTCATTTAAATGGGGCTTTTCAGCCAATCTAAGGTGTAAAATACCCATTTTAATTATTGGGAATTTTCATTTTTCCACTATGGTTCAGCTGGTTTGGTCTAGAATTGCACTAATCTTACAACCCAGCTGTCACATGACTAGTGAACGTGCTGAATTCCCCTGGCAGCTATACTGTCCTAACACATTTGTGGTGTCCCATGTAACAGATGATGTGGGAGGATAAAAATGTGATCTGATCTGTACACCTCAATATAAACTGAGTTTTTATTTATATATTTCTACATATTATTTGTGATTGTAGTACCATCCATGTACATTTTGCTTTTTAGTTATTGAATGTTATTACACAAACGTACATTTTTCTGTTAACTGGAGTCTAACATTTCTTGTGACCATTGTAATTTATAGGAGCACTTTTACTACTGCTGTCTATGGGGAGCTGAGCATCAGCAGCCCAAGCTCTCCATAGATTGAAATGACATCAGTGGCTCCATAAACTGGAAAATTATCATGTTTTACTAAGGCTTCTCCTATGGGAGCAGACTTAGAATAAAGTCTGGGGCTATATGTGCAAATGTGTAACGGTAACAGTCAGCCATTCGGGTAAGGTGCGAAAGTATGTTCATTACTTATGTTGATACAATGTTAAAGAAGTGCACTACGCTTATTAAAGTAATCCAAAACGCAGCTTGGTTGCAATATAAAAACATCAATACTTTATTAGATGTTTACTATAAACACATACAAAAATACCTTCAAATTCATCCGAGTATTGTGGAAGTATAGGCGAGCACCATATTGTAGGTGCTCGCCTATTCTTCCACAATACTCGGATGAATTTGAAGGTATTTTTGTATGTGTTTATAGTAAACATCTAATAAAGTATTGATGTTTTTATATTGCAACCAAGCTGCGTTTTGGATTACTTTAATAAGTGTAGTGCACTTCTTTAACATTGTATCTATTCAAGTGAAGGGTGGAGGAAGGCCCCTTTGAAGTAGCACACACTCCAAGAAAAGTCAGCTATGTGATTGCTTAAAGGGAATTTAAAGGTGATTTCCACACACATCTATGGGACTACCTTCTGTTGTATACTTGCATCTGTAACGGATTGAAGCAGCAGTTTTTTTTTCTTTTGTGACATTACTTATGTTGCCCAAACAATAAAAAGCAGTAAAAACAAAAGAAAACTTTTTACTGGCATTCAATGTAGTTTGTGAAAATAAAAAGTGGATTCAATTGGTAAGGCTAGCATTCTGACTTGAAAAAGACTCCCATTTGGAGCTGAAACTTTGAACTTAATAAATACACCATTTTGTTTTTTCCACCAAATCCTATAGCCTTTACCTCCTTTGCGGAGCTGGGATGGTGAGTCATAATAAGTTACAGGGTTGGATTCTATATTTTGTGTCAACAGCTATCGTTTGAAGGTATTAAAGGGATAGTAAGACTTAATATGTAAAAAAATATATGCTGTAGGGTTTATGTCCCCAAATAAAACAAGGGTACTCCCACCACAGAGATATTTTATTAAAAAATTATAACAGCTCAAACTTTAATTTTTTAGATGCAATAATCACAGTGGCCTGAAAATTTACAGTGGCGCTGTTGCTATACCATCCTAAGGAGATTTATGGTCTACAGACCAGAGCAGTACATAGGCTGGTGTAGCAACAGCACCACTGTAAATTTTCAGGCCACTTTGATATTGCACCTAAAAAATTCAAAATATCTCTCAGCAGTGGGAGTACCCTTGTTTTACTCAGGGGGATAAACCCTACAACATATATTTTTTTACATTCTAAGTATTACTATCCCTTTAACTGAGAAATGAACAGCACTTTATCTTTTTAGTTGAGCGTTGGGTTTAGAACCATATGTTTTATAGTTATATTCAAGGTACTAACAAGATTATTTATGCTTGGTGGAAAACTTTTTCTATGTGATAATATCAAATGAGATACCAATTTATCAGGTAATAACTGCAGGTTATAATATCACTCATGTTATCACTGATATGGAATCTGCCCCACTGTAAAAAGTTGTAATTGTAAATGTGTGTGAAATGGATGAATACTCTGGAGCTAATAATTAAAGGGATAGTAATACTTAAAATGTAAAAAAAAATATGTTGTAGGGTTTACCCCCCTGAGTAAAACAAGAGTACTCCCACTGCTGAAAGGTGTTTCATTCAAAAGTTATTAATTTTCAAAGTTGAATTTTTTAGGTGCCATATCACAGTGGCCTGAAATTGTATAGTGGCGCTGTTGCTACACGATCCTATGGAAAGCTCTGGTCCCGGGACCATAAATCTCCATAGGATGGTGTAGCAACAGCGCCACTGTACAATTTCAGGCCACTGTGATATTGCACCTAAAAAATTCAACTTTGAAAATTAATAACTTTTGAATTAAACACCTTTCAGCAGTGGGAGTACTCTTGTTTTACTCAGGGGGATAAACCCTACAACATTTTTTTTTACATTTTAAGTATTACTATCCCTTTAAGGGTAACTATTACATTTTACTAATCTGCTCCTATGGTTCTTCTGCGCGATCACAAAATGTTTCATGTAACCAATTGGATGGCACAGGTATTAGGATAAACAAGGAGGTCTCTGTCTCACTTGCTATATGCACAGTCTCCACAGACTGCTAGTGTCAGATCTGAAAACCCTTCACTGGAAATCTTGTTCACAGACCCAAGAGACAAACTGTGAGATTTCAAAGTCTTGCAATTCAGACTCTCTTATGAGATCAGCCCAACATCAACAGCAGCCACATTTGTGGTCTCCAACTGGATCTTTCACTTCTCAGTGCAGTCCTGGCTTCTTTGAGAGCTCCTGCTGAGAAAGCAATTATCATATGATAGCTGCCCTTTATATGAAGGTGAGGAAAAAATGACAAAGCAAAGATGCTGGTTCTAGCCTTCCCCCTTCAGGGAATAAAACTCAGTTGAGTTGTGTGCCCCATAGATGCTAACAAGACTGTGTGTTATAATGTTTGTGTGGAAAATTGATTACTAACAGACATCAGGCTTTTATATATGCAGATATGCAATCCAACAAAGATATTTTTAATAATTTCCTGTAAAATGTGAGAAAAGAGTAGAGAAAAGTCAGTTGTAATGGAGTTATGCGGGAATCTCTCGTTCAGCTCATAACCCATGGAAGAGTTGATGCACATTCAGCTATAAGCAGAGCATGATTTATGGACATTGCATGAACTCATACAGCAAAGAAAAAAAATTAGCCATAATAGCAGAACAGAAACTTAGGCCTTTGAGTGTGTGTGTATATTTATATGTGTGTGTGCGTGTGTGTGTCTTTTCTGGCAGGAGACACAGGACTACATTTTTCTTCTTCGTGCCAAACTGCTTTGCACGGCAATTAGCTGTGTCCTCATTTAGTCTGTAGTCTCAAGGGGTAAAGAAAGTCATACATCATCTTGGAGAGCTGCTAATTATACAGCTGGGTTACAGGTAGGCTTTGTAACTGGAAGACAGAGCTCTGCATATCCCTTGTCTCTTTTCCAATAAGCAGGCAGGAGGAGGAAGGGATTTCTTGAAATGCTGCCCACTGTCTGTGCCCTGACAGCTCTGAAGTCAAGAAGGGGAAATCTTTATTGAGCAGGGATTATTTCTCACACTGTAACTAAACTCTGGAGCAGGGAGAAAGCCTGTATCTTTTACTTTAACAAATGTAAAGGTTAACCCATTTGCTTCCAGTAGGGGCTGAAATTCACTGCTTTTGATGTGGCCAAGAAAACAGGAGTGGGCAAAGTGAGGCCTTCCAGATGTTCATACCTGGGAACTCTCCGGTTTTGCCCAGGAGACTCTGGATTTCAGAATGAATTACCGGGTCTCCAGGGCAATGTGTGGATCACCGGGTGGGCAGAGTTTAAATAGAAACTCTGCCCACTTGTGCTCGGTCCTGCCCAGTTCCTCCCACTCCCCTCCCTCTTAGATACATTTTGCAGGGTTTTTTTTGTCCCGCCCCCCTCCGCGACTAAGCCACGCCCCTTTTATGACGCGAATCGCATCATTTTCCTCCCAGGTCCGCACTGACAGGGTTACCCTCCGGGTAGCCCTGTTTCAAAAGTTCCCAGGTATGCAGAAGTTGAATGAACATGTGAAACATGAAGCCCCTTCCCTTCTCCATGAAGCTGCCAGAGCACATAGCACTTTCTCCTCAGAGGCACCTGGTGTGCAGTTTCTAAAAATCTCTCAGGTCTATTTGTATTGAAAGCTATGCTGGCTGAGACTGGAATCAGAATCATACAGTGCAAATTGTAACCATGTGGTGAAAGGGCCACCACCAAGTACCAGGCTAATCACACTTAGGAAAGCTGCAATTCAAAGCTGCCAGTCAGACAGATGGACTCAAGTACCACTACTACTCAGTCACTTCTTTACTGGCTAAGCTCAAAAGGGATGGTCCGTACAGATCCCTTGAAAGAACAACATACAGCAGAAATTAGGGGATGCTAAAATATTGCTACGTAGTGCAGATAAATATAATTCCACTTAACCTGGTGAGGGATACATCGCTCTCAGGAAAATGTATACTGTCCATTGACATAAAACATTTTCTTCACATACAGAAAGGTTCATACAATAAAACAATTGTCTCTAATCATTTCTGAGTAGACACAAACTTTCCTCAGTAGTAATATGGGCAAATAAGATTGTATTGCCCTCTGTTTGTATATACACAACCTGATGACACCCTTCCCCCCAACCAACTAGGTATGTCATATAGCCAACACAACACACAAGCTTGCAATCAATAATACAAGCAATAGCGGGTATAGAGTATCAAAGTATAAAAATTCAAGAATATAATAAGTAAAACTATACTTTACATAAAATAAACATAAGGCAAGGCTACAACATTCATAACATATATATCACTGGTCTCAGCATAAGTTACCAATGTGAACAAATGCTTAATCACTAAATAATTGCAATGTCAGTAAATTAAACAGAAATGCAGGAAAATTGTATGGCTATATATACAATTCCATATTTAAGAATATAAATCCAAAGGTTTAGTATTAAAAGCTACACAATACCCTTACTCAAAGTGGGGAATAACACATAACATATATATATATATATATATATATATATATATATATATATATATATATATATATATATGCAGAAATTTGCTAATGGGGTAAAATGTGTGATTATATTAATGTATTAAAATATAAAAAATCTGTTATCTAACTACCAATTATCCCATCTAATAAAATCACTAGCAAACTGCTCGACCCTATTGCTATCCATTCAGGCATTAAATAAATGCCCCCAAATGCATATATATACACTAACCAAAGTTATTATAATGCAAGGTCCACACAAAGTGATTATGACCAAAAGACACACAGTGACAACTCCTAATCGCTCTACCTACAAACTAATACCTAACTACATAGACTGAATGAAACAAGTAAAATAATTATTAAGAAGGGAAGGGTGAGAGGAAGGAAGCAAGGGAAAAAGGGGGGAAGGGAAAGAAGAAAGGAGAAAGGAAGGGAGAGTGTTCAGAGAAACCATAAAAAGCAAACATTAGCAAATTAAAGAGAGCTATACACATAGTGTAACAAATAAGTTAAGTCAAACAGTATTTATATGAATCTGATAGGAGAGTTACATAAAGAATGCACAACTGTATGAAATGTGATGCTTAAAGGGAGAGTAATGTTTCATAATAAAAGCAGCTCTAATTAATCATCACAGTATTTGGACTTTGGAGAGTGTTATTTCAATACTGTCAGAGTTGTAGTTCAAGAGTAATTCAATGACAAAGTGCCCCCCCTCCCGCCCCTTTTACTGATGTAACACTGCTCTGCCAGAGCAGAAGGGAGGTGCCCAGGTAGACTACAGAGAGGGACAATCTTCAATTAAGATAAGGGAAAAACCTGAAAAACTTATCAAGGGGGGAAGGCTTTCATTGTTCTCATAGGAAGAAGATTGCCCCCTTCTGTTATCTGTCTGGTCTATGGACTGCATTCCACATCTGAGAAGAGATGGCTTACACTAGGTAAAAGGGGCGGGAGGGGAAACTTTACTTGTAAATAGCTCTCAAACCATAAAGATTTTAGAGATAAGACTTATATCGTTCTTCATGTTTTTTTAATGCCTACAAAATAAAATAAAGATAAAATGAAGAATGACTATCCCTTTAAGTGATCATATAGATAAAGTTATAATGAACTTAACAGGTGACTGAAAAAATATCCAGATACAAACTAAGGATGATCCGACCTGAATGCATAGAAAATACATACAATTTCCTCCTTTTTGCTGCCACCTTTCTATGGCAGTGAACATTTCTGCAGCAATACTATTGCTGCTGAGTGCTGAAGTGGAGAAATACATAATTAAGCTAGATGGCAACACAAGCCTTGAAAAAGTTGTTAGCAGGCAGGTATGGACCTCCATTGTAAGCTGGTGACTGACCATATAGTTACTCTCTTTCCCAGAATTTTTAGCATTTGGATCATGATTGAAGTATCTCCATACTTGAGATTTCATAGACTTAGGGGTTCCTGAGGGACTGCTTCTACTATAGTAGCTAGATGTCGCAATTGTACTAGCGGTAGGTGACCCTGCACTTCGTAAAGCAGCTGAAACATTCCTACCTAGGGTTGTAGATGTGCTGCTACCTACTAATAATCGTGATTGTGACTTGGTAGGGGATTGGATTTGAAAGAGTTGATGATGACCAAGATGATGCTTGTATATTTTTATGCATGTTTACTTGTACAATCTTTCCAGATGATCTCTAAAATAGTTTATAAACAGGCATAATGCTCCATTTCGGTGGTGGAAAATGTATCTTTTTTCCTTTCAGCTATTTTTTGGCTATATCATCATCACTCTTACACTCTATTTCATCTGAGGTTGAATATGGGGAGTAGAGTGAAGGGATATATTCTAAATCAACATCATCATCGATAACTGGGTCATCAGCATCAACATCTGTTTCATCCCCATTACTTTCATATTCTTGTAGATATTTAAAGTTTAAAAATATTTATTTGAACTTTCCCTTTATGGCACTTCATAGAACATTAAACACTAGTTTCTGGTGGGGTGTCACTATCTGACACAGCAGTTGGTTTCACTGATAAATCCAGCTCCACTATGACAGCAACACTAGAATGCAATTTTCCGTGGTCTTTAGTGTTAAAGGGATAGTAATGTTTCACAAAAAAGCATCTCGGATTAATCTTCATAGTAATTGGGCAATGGAGAGTGTTATTTCAATACTGTCAGAGTTGTAGTTCAACAGTAATTGAATTACAAACTATCCCCCTCCCGCCCCTTTTACCTAGTGTAATACTCCTCCCTTCAGATGTGAAATCTGGTCTCTTAACCGGACAGGTTGTAGCAAGGGACAATCTTCTTACTTTGAGCAAAAGGAAAACCCCCATTGAAAGGTTTTTCCTTATGCTCACTGAAGATTGTCCCTCTCTGCGATCCATCCAGACAATCTTGCTGCTCTGAGGTGAACAGTGTTAAATCAGTAAAAGGGGCAGGAGGGGGTACTTTATAACTCAATTACTCTTGAACTACAACTCAGACAGTATTGAAATAACGCTATCCATGGCCCAAATACTATGAAGATTAATCAGAGATTCTTTTTTTGTGAAACATTACTATGCCTTTAAAAGGTTTAGCGCTATTAGTGGTGGAACCTTTCTTATCACCTTTATAGAAACAGCCTCCTCTGATGGAGGAAGATCATCATCTTATAATACACAAGCTGCAGCAACCATGACCACAGTCAGTTTTTTAGTATGTCTTTACTACCATCAACACTTCCATGCATTTCTTCTACTTATTTTCCCTTACCCCTGCCCCCAGCACATGTGGAAGACATAATGATAGCAGTGATGATTTTTACTGTTAAGTGCATAACAAAGCTGTTAACGTGTGAAGTGTCCATATGAAAATGATGCATATGTATGTCTTTGTGTCGAGTATACATCACTGTCATTTTCAATCTCATCTCATGTGTAGGATCTCCTGCCTGTCTTCCAACTATCAGTCAAAAGATTTTTTAACTGTCCCTGTCTGTCATTGTAAGTGTCATTTTCTACAAATCACACCCACACTCCATACAGCTGCAAGTAATTGTAAGCTCTCACGAGCAGGGCTCCTTCTGTTCTCCACATCTGATTGTACTGTTTAATACCTCTGTATGTCTATTCCCTATATAAATAAATAATAATAATAATAACTCCAGTTAATCATTTTGCATGTCTGCCTCTACACTAGCAGTTAGTGTCAACATTTCAACAGGTTTCTTTGGATTGCGGTATTAATGTTTACTCTACAGCACAGGACAGCTCGCTTAACAAAAGAATCAGCAACTTGCAATGAATGTAAAACACACAGCAGCAGCAATTGCAGCACCAGTGTCCACTACATCTTAATCTATGCTTGTCTATCTTGTTCTTATCTGCATGGATGCAGGACTAAGTGTATGTAAGGAACGCGGTATGTCAAGTTGTACCCGTTGTATGTTTGTCTTGTCTTAAATGTATGATGTATTATGTCTGTCTGTGTAGTTTCTGTCGCTCAGTCTCAATTGAGTCTCACGCTCAGCCAGCTCAGGTAGGAAAGAGCATATGTCTGTCTGACTGTCCCTTTCATTATCAGTCAAGAAGGTTATTTTCCTATTTTTTATTTATTTATTTTTAACTCTTCTTTCTGTCTTTACTCCCACACTTCCTACACTTTACCTGTCCAGAGAACAACTATCTACAACCAATATTCCTATATCAAGCAACTCTATTTCTTTGCTTTTCTACATATAGACTACCCAGCATAAAAAATAATCTGTTTTCTCTCTCACAAACAAACAGCTGTTAGTGTGTGGAGTGAGGTAAAATGACATATAGCAAAATCTGCCCTTTAAACCCCTTCTCAGGAAGTAGGTAGGAGGAGCAGCTCAGAGGGAGGAAGTAGGTAGGAGGAGACTACAGGCCTCAAACACATAAAACAAAGGAATGCAGCATGCTGAAGCCTCGCGCCTGCAGATGACGCATGCAACAATGATGCATCCAACCGCTCATGGAAATGAAGCTGGAGCATCATTGTAAGCATCGCCAGAAGTGGCGGAGCTACAAGGTACTTTGACACTGGCCTAGCCATCCCTGATTTATTCAAATACTATTTCACATCATAAACAGATTATTTTCTGGTTCGCTCCTCCAGGATTTAAATGCTGGGTCGACATAAACAGATATTCTACATCTCCACTTCCTTTGTCAGGTCTGATCTGGTTGCCAAGAAAGGATAAATTTCCTTCACTTATCTCTTTTTCAACACTAAACGTTCAAGTAGCAATAGCAGATACAGCCATTAAGACCAATCCCTCCCCCTTGTCATCTCCCTGCTTAGTTATCTCCTATTTGACCACCCCCAGTTCCCACTGGGCACTTCTACAAGCTCTTTTCATAAATGATAAGACATAACTGACATTGTGGACAGTGACTCTTTTCCCAGTTTTGATTAAGCATTAGTTCCCACTGTCACCCTCTTTTTTTCTCCTGCCTTCAAATATGTAATATTCCTTGCTCCCTTTCACCAGATTTAACTTTTCTTTAAGACTGTGCGTGATCCCAGCCTACAAAGGAGTTTGACTTCATGACTTTGTAAACTTCTGATACCCCCCCTATATTCCTCAAACACAAATACATGATAACCTGGGTGAGGGATCTGGGTCTAGAGATACCTGTTAATGTTTGGTCATTGAGTTGGTTCAGGGCAAATAAAACATCCATTTCCACCACTAATAGTGAGAACATTTATAATATTCCTCTTGGATGGCACTACACTCCTGCTAGGCTTTGCGTCCTACCATTTGTATGACTTACGAACTGAGGAAGAAGCCTGTCCTCTTTCGGGTCACAGCTCATTCCACAAGATCCATTGGGGCATCTTGGGCTTACAAGAATCAGGCATCAGCCGATCCATTGTGCAAGGCCGCCACTTGGTCGTTTGTGCACACTTCATTAAACACTACCGTGTTGATGTGCTGGCATCGGCTGATGCTAGCTTTGGAAGTAAGATCCTGGGGCAGCTTTGCCTGTGCATGATCTCCTTCATCTCTACAGTCCTCCCTCACTTTTGAGCCCAGTTGGCTCTAGTTCTGTGTGCTGTGTAACAGTTCCTGGGGTGTTTGTACCCTGTTTTTGTGTCCGTTGCCACTTTGTTCTTATTGTTGGGCTGTCTATGATCTGATGGTTCATATATGCTTTGGTGACTTTGGGGCCCCTGCGCCTTGTCCTTGCCTTACTTCCCACCTCTGGGAAACTCAATGCTTGGACATCCAGAGGTTACCAGTAGCCTATACTGGACGACCTGCTAAATCCTTTTCTCTTAGTCCATATAGGTTTCTGGTCTCTCATCCTGTCAAGGGACCATGCTTGGCTCTCCTGTGACTGAAAGTGGAAGTTCTTTCGAGTTCATGCTCACAGGAGTCTTCTTTTCCCTTCTTGCTACCTAGTCACTAGTTAGTGTCTCAAATCATTCTGGAGAGGAAGTGGCTAGATGCAGCTTAGAATAGGAGGTAGGCTCCACCCAGAATTCACTTCTAGAATTGTTCCTGACTACTTAAAGGGGCAGATCACCCACCCAATGTTACCAGTAACTTATATGGACTAAGAGAAAAGGATTTAACAAGTAAGACTAAAATCCTCTTATTCCATTTATTCATTAAAGCCATTAGACACTGTTGCCTGTATTCCATATGTCTAGCAGGCCTTCTTGTGTTCGAGCTTGGTGACCCTATCTGTATTCTCTGAAATATCCACTCTCTTGAAGGAAATAACCTTCAGACACCTTGGATTCTTATAATGAGGCAACAAGCAGTGGAAGGATACACTGTGTAGGGAAAACTCCTTCTCAACATTTCTATGATGCCGACCAAAACATTTGCATAATGTGTGAGAAGTATGCCTGAATATTGTACTCTGTAACTGCAGTCAAATTCACCACAATGGAAGACCCACAATTTAAAAATGATTTACACAGAAACACCTTACCTGTGACATTTGACTGGAACATCTCCAGAGCCTTCACACATATTGCTATGCTACCTACTAATTGTAGGAAACCATCCTTAAGGAGACCATTTTTTAAACCCTTCCTACAAGAATATAAATTACAGGTTGCCAAATATTTTTTTTAAAGTCACAGTTCTCATGTTGGTGAACCTAGGTTGATTCTCTGCTCCTCCCGTGAGCGATGAGTCTATTTTGAGAAGTCCCCAATGTTTCCTTAAAAACCTTTCCACAGTTTTATAGACATTGTTATATTGAATGATAAATTGACATTCTTCTAAAGAACCTTTCTTTAATGGGAGTTGCAGTCCTATCCAGTTTATGGGACCTTAAATAAGCACACCTCACTACCACAGGAGGATACTCCTTATCGATAAACATACTATGCAAAACCAAAGCCTACCCACAAAACTGACAAGACATACAACAGTTTTGTCTTATCCCCTTGAATTGGCTACATTACTGTTCCCTCTGTTATGGTGACAACTGAAATAATGTGAAACATATTTGAAAGAGGTTTTGAAAGTTTCTAGAGGCTAATTTGCCTCAACCTTAATTAACAAGTCAGTATCCAAACATTCTATTTTTGAAGTTCAGACGTTAGTTGTGAACTGTGTCTACATCATAATTATTAAAATACTCAAGGATAAGCATATTTCTAATGTCATCACCCCACCAGATGACAATTAGTTCATCAATATAATGTTGGTAAAGTAGCAAAAGTGCCACATTTCAACCATTAATATCTTAGGCAGCGGAGAAAATAAATAAAGCCAGCGCTGATATTGCTTTACATTTCAAAAGCAGTGGTGAAAATTTTTGGGGATGTGAATGTTCCCCTTTAAGCTGGTTAATTCCTCCATTGCCAAAGAGTTGGAAAAACAATGCATAGGTTACCTGGCGATGGAGGAGTTAAGGATTGTTGTGTATATGGGTACAGTGGAGACACTGAGAGTCAAGGGTGTTATGAACTAATGTGTGATAAAGAGGTGATAAACCAGAGAAGACTTCTCCAGTGATATAACTTCTCCAATTCCTATGTTTTTCTGTGGAGCCTATGCACTAAGATCTCTCCCACTAGAGAATTCTTAGTGCATAGACTCTGTGACGAAATGGTTGTCACCCAGAGAAAAATATGTGTCTGTTTTCAGTGACTGCCATTGTCTTAACGTGTTCCCATTCTTGAAACCGTAATGTCCCCTGTGTGTGCATGCATTAGAGAGGGTTGTCCAGTTACCAGCAGTGAATGGGTTAGTTAGTGTATAGGATGTACAGAGGAATGGTGCCATTCAGTCTAGCTAAACCCAGAGATTGTGTTATGAGATAGCCTGTGTTTGTCAGATAGAGAGGGGGGGGGTAGAGGAATGTGTGCATCTCCCCCCCTCACATCAGGCCAAGCAGAACAGACCTGGTACATGGTACCTGTGACATCACATCCTGTAGGGGGTGGGTAGAGAAAACCTGGGAGAAGGTGAGATAGAGACAGAGTTGCAGAATGTAGGAGCAGGAGAGAGCCTCTCCCCAGCATGGAGGGGGGTAGCCTGGGGCCAGTCTGGAGTTGGACTGGTCCAGGTGCTTTCTAAAGGCGTACTGGAGAAACCGGGACTGGTGAGTGCCCTCACCGGAAAAGTTAGAGTGAGCGGGCACTGTAGGGCCAGGTCCCCTTTTCAGTTGTGGGCTGTAAGTCAAGGCGGCTTCAGACACAGAGAGAGTACCCTGATGTTCCTGCCACAAGGATCTTAGGATGTCTTCCCCACCTCCTCTGCCAGGACTAAAAGATGCAAGGAACCTTCATGTGATCCAGCAGCATGTGGAGTGGGCAGGATGCCTACTCTTGCCTCTAGTGGGACTATGAATAAGCTCCAGCATTAAGCTAAAATGGACTGTGAGTATTATTTGTAACTCCTGGCAAGTTATGCAACTAAGAAGAGAACAGCAGAAGTGCTTAGTTTTTATGTTTTACCCCTGTTTGTTTGCCTGTAATTGTTGTCCTATGTTTTGTGCCGTGAACTCTCTAATAAATGCAATTTATTATCTTTTTGTCTGGCTGGATAAATCGCTGAACCCTCGGCCTACCAATATGTAACCCCTGTACCCCCCGTCACAGACTCCATAGAATAACATAGAAATGGGAGAAGTAATATCAATGGAGGTCATTTCCACATTACCACCTCTTTACCATCCCTTAGCGCATCTCCCTCAAGGAGTTCATACAGAAAAGCAGGAATGGTTAAATATCCATTATGATTCCCTGTGATTTATTCTTTGATTTCTGTTAGAATTAGATGTTTAAGAATGTCTATTGGGGTGGCTTTAAAGGGATAGTAACGTTTCAAATTAAAAGCACCTCCAATTAATCTTCATAGTATTTGGGCCATGGAGGGTGTTATTTCAATACTGTCAGAGTTGTAGTTCAAGAGTAATTGAATGATAAAGTATCCCCCTCCAGCCCCTTTTACTGATGTAACACTGCTCACCTCAGAACAGAAAAGTGGTGTCCAGATGGACACCTTCAGTGGGACAGACAATCTTCAGTGGGCATAAGAGAAAAACATGAAAAACCTGTCAACGGGGCAGGGGTTTCATTGTTCTCATGGTAAGAAGGTTATCCCTTGCTGTGCGATGTCAGGTCTGTGTACCAGATTCCACATCTGAGGGGAAGTGGCTTTCACTAGGTCAATATTCTGGCAATGTTGTCCAGGTCCTCCCTATATACTATATTCCACACTCGAATATATAGACTACAAATGAAGATGCACAACTGAGGAAGGAATTCATTTAAACATTTTCCAAATTGATTGAACACCCACGTCATATATTATGATATAATAATTGACTACTTTCAGATCTTGTTGCTATATAATCTTTTTGTCCGATGGAAGCCACTTCATTTTTAAGTGCACCTGCTCTTTTGCAGTTTACTCTCATTTTTTCAGTTATCGCTTCTCTTTCGATATTGTCCCGCCTAATTAAGGGCCAATGTTTTTCTAAGACTACCTCAATTTCTCTATGAGCAACAGAGAATTTTATGATGAAGGCTACCAAAAATGTACTCCCTCCTTTACTCAAAAGCATTTCTTTGTCTTTCTTTAGTGCATATCTGGACAAACTGAACATTTTTAGGATGATGAATCACTTCTAGACTTTCTATTTTTTATTCTTACTTCCTCTGCCCCTATATCCATGTCTTCTTGACTATTTTGTGTACACCCAGTAAAGAAAAGGTGCTGGAGTGTTCAAACAGTTTTCAAAAGGGTGATGTCCTCAAGCTTATATCTCCCACCCCGGACTTGCCACTATAAAATGGTTCTCTCAAATGATGAAGTGTACAAATGTGTAAACATACAAATTAATCTGATCAGGCCTTTCAGCCGTATCAGAAATGTCCTCAGAAATATCAAAACTACCTGGAAGCATTAACATCCTTAGATCATCATGCAGCAACATTAGACTACTAAAAAGTGACATCACTTCCCCAAGGTCAATAATGTCCACTTAGCATTACAATGCCCCTGTCAGCAGCATCTGATCAGCCGCCTAGGGAATCCATTGCTCTCTGAATCACAATTTAGTCCCGAGAGGAAAATCATATCTGCCCCTAGAACCCTCAGACCAATTATCCCACAACTTCACCCTCCTCAGCAACAAATCCTGAAATGGATTTGGATCTTGCACAGCAGAAGCATACCCTTGGACCAATCATCAGCAGATATTAGGGATGGGCGAAAATTTCCACCTCAAACTGAAATCGGTGGCACTTTCTGCTTGGTGAAAAATTGCTTTGCAATGCATTCCATACCCCTCTGGCACCCAAAGGGATAGAAGTTACACACAACACATAGCAAATATTATTTTATTTCCCAAAGGCATAGTATAAAAGGGGCATGAGGGTGCCTGTGTTGGTGGGGTGTGGGGAAAGAATCAGTTGAACAGGGGATGACTTTTTGGGGGTTGTTTACTGGGATTGGGGGGCAGTTAATAAAAAATAAATCCTAAATAAAATAAAATAAAATAAAAACCATAAGAAATGGTATAAAAGGGTCTGAGGAGGGTGTCTGTGTTGGTGAATAAATGCATAATTTGAACAGGGAATTTGTTTTGGGGGGGTTTCTTGACTGCTATTGGGGGGACAGTTAATAAAAAAATAAATCAATATAATAAAATAAGACACTTGTATGTAAAGTGATAGAGACAGAACTCCCCTGACATAAGCTGCCACTGGGGTGGACTGATACTTGACTTAATAGAGTTTTTTTCTAGAGGATGGTTTGTTTGTTGTTAGAGGCCTTTGTAGGACTTAGACTTATTAGAGGCCCAAGACCTGAAGAAACATTAATTTGTAGGACTTCAGCTTGTTTGGCACAAGCCCTAAGGAAACATTGATTTGTATGACTTAGGCTTGTTAGAAACAAACCCCCCAAAAATAGTTTATTTTTTTGTAGGACTATGTTTTTTGTTTGTTTGTTTTTTTCAAAGCGCAAGCCCTGAGAAAAAATAAAAATGCGGTACTGGCCTAATGCCAGCAGGTCATGTTGGCCAGTGGCCACGGTCAAATGTCCTCCTGAGTTGCAACGGCTGTTCGTACTGCTGCTGCTGAGTTGTTTAAGCAGCAAGATAATTAGGCAGCTGAAAGGGAATGGGATGAACAATAGCAGTAACATGGAAGATGGATGATGAAGGTTCCACTTGC
Source organism: Rhinophrynus dorsalis (assembly GCA_037306005.1). Lineage (NCBI taxonomy): Eukaryota > Metazoa > Chordata > Amphibia > Anura > Rhinophrynidae > Rhinophrynus > Rhinophrynus dorsalis. Next base: position 123,709,219 of record CM074724.1, read on the forward strand.
CACGACTGGTTCCAGTGATGCGCCTGAGGCAGTAGCAGCACAATAACTAGCCTCCAGTTTATGTGGAGAAAAGAAGACGTTGACCAATAATTCTTCTTCACCTGCCCTGCTTCCAAAATCATGGTTGTGTTGTTATTAGAATATACATTTTTCCCTTGAGTACAGGAACCGTGGCTTCCATCAGCAGCTGCAATGTGCACAGTGTGTGTGTGGTAAATAACATCTGGGGGCACAACTGTATCCAAACACCATGACACCTGAAGCCAAGTTCTGCCGCTGTCACTGTACCCCTTTTCTAGACCCCGCTAAGGACACATGACAACTTGCTGACAGTTTCATAGTAATGAACCCTCCCTGCCAGCATCTTATGAACCCTCCCTGCCCCTTGATGCACTACTTGCGATTCTCCTCTACCACACTGGCATGTGTGATCAGTGCACCACACAGTGTGCAATGGGTAGAGATGAACTGCCACATGTTAACATCAACAGAGTGGCTATCTTTTGGCGGGGGAGGTAACGATGAACGAGGTGGATTGGCAGAAGATGTAGTTACCCTAGAAGGTGATGGCGAGCTAGTTGTTTCACTCCTCATGGAACTTCCAGTCTCTGCCTGGGTTGTTCTATTCCTCCTTCTCTTTGATCTCCGCCTCACCTCTTGTTGCCTTTCTGTAGAGTCAGGGACAGCAAAAGCGGTGCTTGATTTCTATGACGGGTGTTTGTCTTTAACATGTTTGGAGTAAATGTCATGGGATCTGTTTCTCATGTGTGATAACAGGGCACTTCTGCCTAGGTGTGTTTTCTCCCTTCCTCTTCTCACTGACTTATCACAAATTGTGCACAGTGCCATTGCTGATGACTGCACTGTGCCTGCCCCAAGAGAAAGATAGTCCCACACCCATGATGACTTCAGGGGGAAGGGAACAGATAGAGAAGAATGGCCTCTACCTTCTTTTCCTCCACATTCCGCTTCATTGTCTGTGGCAGTGGATAATGTTGCTGCTGTTGCTGCTACTGCCTCAGATTAAGCACTGCAACTAGGACTAGGAGTATTGCTGCTTCTGGCAAGTGGAACCTGTCCTAGTCCCACATCACTTCTTGACCCCATTATCACTGTGTCCACGTTGGTCTGTGGCACACTAGCTTGCTCCTCAGCAACTGTCACACTCTGCTAGACTGGAGGGCCAGGAGTACTGGGAGAGAAGACAGTTAGGCTCCTCCAACAAGGGATAGCAGAGCGAGTAGCTAGGGAGCAATGCTGGGGTACGGTGCTTGGGTACGGGGGTTGCCAAGGAAAGGGTTGTGCTGCGGCTTGGCCGGCTAAAGGTGCTAGCAGCAAAGCTACATATAGTGGCTTCCAACAGAGAAGCTGAAGGGTGACCCAGGATAACCTCCACCAAGACAAACTATACTAGACTATCCGCAGGGAGAAAAACATGCACTCCATCAGGATACAAGTGGTACTCACTGTGACCAACAGGACAGAGTATCTAGCCAGTGTAGAGCAGCAGAACAGGAGGCCTAGGAGTCAGGAACGACCAGGTCATGCACAGTAAGTCAGGAACTTTGGAGACAGCAGGCAAGGGGATGATCAGACAAATCCTGGTCATACACAGGATCAGGCAGAATAGAGGCAGGCTAGAGATGGGTCAAACAGTCCAGGTCATGCACAGTAAATCAGGAACACTGGATACAGCAGGCAACGGGATGGTCAGACAAATCCGGGTCATACACAGGAACAGGCAGAATAGAGGCAGGCTTGAGATGGGTCAGACAGTCCGGGTCATACACAGGAAACTCTCAAAAATAGAACTTGGCAAGGCAGCAACAGGAAGAAAAAACCGACCATAGGGAGGAATGCTCTGGCCGGAAGAAAAGGCACGAGGGAGCATCAGAGCATCGGCATGACAGCATCCTGCTGCCCTTGCAACTCAGCATCAGAAGGAATTAGAGCAGTTGCAAATTCCTCTAATTCCAAAACCTCACTACTAGTCATGGGGGTGGTAATGCCCATCCTCATTCCTTTCTCCCATTCCTTCTCGGTTTCTGTTAAAAAGGCTTGATTTGAAATATCAATATTTTTTGTTCAAGAGAGTTTTCCATGGATTTCAGCTCAAGGAGAGGGAAGAATAGAGAAGAACCAGAAGGAAAGCATTGAAAGACCCAAGGAAGAAGTGAGAAAGGTAGATGAAGAGGAGAAGGAATGAGAGTGCAGAAATGGATGAAGGTGTCAGTAAGTAAGGAAAGAAAAAGGAAAAGCTGTATATGTCTCATATCTGGTCATCTCAGAAGATACATGATACGGTTACTTCTTCCATACCTGGGAATGCTCAGTGTTTGACTTTGAGACTTTAGGGAAGGGACCATATTATCAGGCAGACAGACAGACGATCATTTAATTTTGAAGTTCCCTGCATGCACCTTACCAGGGTAAGCTAATGGTTATTTTTGTTATTTTGTTGCTAGATAGGAAACACAATACTGGTGTTGGCCCAGCAACCTCCCACTCAAATATCAGGCCATGTGGAGCACAGAATATGCTGGTATGCAAATGTGTAATCACACTGGGCCCAGATTATTGTGCCTCTCTTTCCACTGTTTCAGAAGGGCAAAAAAGGTGAATTGAAGAAGATGTTCAAACTAATATAACTGTATTTACAGTGATGTATGCTTTACACAATAATCCATGCAAAGAGCAGTGAAAACCCCATAGTCTTCACATAGATGTTTTCCAAAATATACAATGTATGGGATAACAATACTTACAATTTTTTTGTGCAACTTGTAGAGATGGGATGAAATGTTTGCCACAAAAGAGAAACATACAAAATAATTTCACTTCCCACCTTTCATGGGAATTTCCACAAAAAATGCCTTTTTCTCTTTGCATTGATATAATTGATAATAATATAATTCCCCACCCCCACATGAAGAGTTTGCTGCATGTGTCACCACCTTGATAACTCACCTTTATAAAAGATAGTGTCAGTTTACCACATGCTGTCAGTCAATGATTGAGGGAGAAAGAAAGCTGCTGAAATTTTGATGCTAGTGAGTATAGTCAGACAGGCAAAGAGAGGGAGCTCGAGTTATGTAAGGAGTATTGCTCTCTGGACAGGTGGGTACAGGTACTGTGAGGTGTTAAAAGAAGGTGAGTATAAAAAAAATTGACTGAGTGACTGGTAACAGTAACAGTTTGAATGGCAGGTGATCCTACCTGATTTGAGACTCTACTGAGACAGAGAGTATCATGTACTACACAGACAGACATAATGCATCATGTATTGAAGACAAATAGACAACAGGTACAAAGTTGCATACTGCATCACACAAACATTTACTCCTACTTCCACACAGAAAAAACAAGATGGACATATATATTTTGTGGTGTGGTGGACATGCTACTGTGTTGTGCTTTTTCCTTTATTGCAATTTTCAGCTACTGATTCTAAAGCTTACAGGTCTATCCTGCACTTTATTGTATAAATATACATTGAAGTGCTTGGGAGATAAAGTGAAATCTGCTGAAATTCTGATGCTAGCTATTGTAGAGGCAGGTAGGCAATGAAGTGGAACTGGAGTTGATTAATTTAAAGAGAATTGATGCTAGCCACTTCTCTGGATGGTTGCAGTGTGGATATGATTGATTTGTAGACATTGACAAGAACAGGTAAAAAAATTATAAAACAATTTATTTTGACTGATAGGTGACAGACAGACAGGATATCCTACCTGAACAGAGACTGAGAGAGCGACAATAAAAGTGTCATGGTTCCCCAGAAATATTCAGGAGTCAGTACGGTATAGTAAAATGCAATTTATTAATAAACAATAAGGTAGCCCACAAAAGTATGGAAGAAGGATAAGCAGAGGGTCACTAACCCGCAAACGCTACTATCAAGAAAGACTACTCTGCTAGAAACTAGGCCGAAGCCACTGGTAGTCTCTTCAGGAACCAGAAACAGGAGCAGGAACAGGAGCAGGAACACAAAGTCTTGGTCCGGGGTCACAGGAAACTATCAGACTCACGCCTGCAGTCAGGATATCTGACTCACACCTGCAGTCAGAATAGGAAGCGCAACTCTGACTCATGCCTGCAGTCAGTATATAGCTAGTCTACCAGAGCCCCAGGTCCATGCCAGCATGGGTGTCTTCTAGGTACAGGGTATCAACAAGAGAATGGTCAGACACAGCCACAGGTCAGCACCAGAGAGGGTAGTCAGACAATCCAGGTCATACACAGTTCAGGTAGTCAGCCAGAGCCATAGGTCTGCACTAGATTTGGTGTCCACTAAAAGGATAAGGCAGTAGAATAGTCAGACAGAACCACAGGTCAGCACCAGATAGGATGGTCAGACAAGCCAGGTCATACACTGAGCCCAAATGAATAGAACTGTATAGTACAACAACGCAAGGGTAACTGAGTCATGACTCTGCCCTTTAAACAAATTCCTCAGGCAGTAGATAGGAGGAGTCTACCAAGGAATAACATAAAACAAGCCCTGAATCATTCTGCCACTTCACGCCCGCAGAAGACGCAACAATAGCCCTGCAACATACTCTTTCCATAGCTGCGTCAAAACAGTAAGCATACTGCCGTAAATTACGCATCTCGCGATGCGTCCTTACACTGGGTCATCCCGTGGAGAAAGCGTTTGTAAATTACAGATCCATAACATTTCACGTCTCACTAGACGTTGCTCTCTGTCTCCCCACCTGTCATACGAGAGAAAAACATTGTAAATCTTTAACCCTATGTTTTTTTCTCTATATAGTGTCTGGCTACCGGTGTTCTTTTCAGTTGTTGCTCATTTAAAGTGCAATTCAAGCCCTAATAATTAAGGACCTGTGCTCCCTCATCTTTATTTTGAATGGTCTAGTGGTCTTACCCACATAACATAAATTGCAGGGACACATTAACAAGTATAGAACATATGCTGTTGTACATGTTATGTTCTACTTGACCTCTAGCCTAAATACCTTAGGTGGAACTATCATCGCCTTCCCTGTTAACATGTGTGAACATGTAACACAGCCTTGGCATTTGTATACCCCTTTGTGAATGGAGTTACTGTACCTCACTCTTCCATATTTATAAGGGCTCCACAGGGGCTCAATGAACCATTTAGTGTCATTAGTTACATTTAAGCAGTAGTTGTATATCTATTGTTTAGTCACATTGTATGCGTTGAAATGTATATAAAGGGTGAATAGGATGCCGCCATGTTTGGATGGGATGCCAAGTCAGCATCTGGGGTTGTCAAGACAATAGACACGTGTGGATCCAGCACCATATTCAATCATGTTGAGTATAAAAAAGTGCATGTTGCGATATTTGTAATGTTTTGGTTGTCCCTGAAGAAAGTCCAAATACGGACTGAAACGTTGGACATTTTTAAACGTTTCAATAAATAGAGATATTTTAATGAAGAGTGTGCTCAACTTGCTGTGGAGAATGATTAGTAGACATTTAGTTTTGAAGCACCTCACGTTGATGAGCAAGTGTGTGCGCCAATAATGGTGGAGATATTGTGATTGTTGTTTTCAGGGCTCAAAATTTTCACTCGCCTGAAAATTTAGCCCTGGCGAGTAGAAATTCAGCCCTGGTGGGTATGCCTTGGCTTGCAGTGGCGAGTAACTTTTCAGGTCTGGCTAGTAGCAAAGGACTTAAAATTATAAGCCCTGGTTGTTTTGTTGAAAACACCATTCTGGATTGAATTACATGCACAATGGAGAACAGTGAGACTGATACAGTTAATTTGGAGCCCACAGCTGTGGAGGGGCTCAGAAAGACTTTTAGTTTCTCGAGACAGGAAATCTCGGAGGTTCTTTTTAAGAAATCTTCGTGACGATCTACCGGGAGAACCCTCAGCTACAGAGGTGTTTCATGAGATGCTACAAATTAAAAAGAAGGAAGTGGAATTGTATCTGAATGGGGTGGCCCTAACAGAGTATTACAAGAACAAAATGATCCCGAGAGGATTTCGATTATGCAATCAGATGACTATAGGGAGGTTGAATCCAAAATTTTGTGAAACCTGGTGTGGGATACTTAATCAATGCTCCCTGGAATTAATGATTCTAGTCATCAAGGAAGTTGGCGCTGATTTGACCAAGTGTCAAGAATGTTTACAAAAATTGCTACAAATGGGTTCTGCAACATTGTCCACAGATACAAACACAAAATTGTTTAACAGATTGGAAAACCAAGTGAAAAACATATAGAGAAGAACTCTTGGCATATAAAAGAAAGAAGAGATGCCAAGATTATGAAGAAGCCACAGTATATAGATGGACAATGGGGTCAAATGATACATATGGAAATGGCTCAAGATACAAGCATTGCTGACCTTGGAAGCCAAGGAAGCCACTGAGAGATATATTTAGTTCGGGCTCTGAAGGAGAAACAGAGGGAGCAGAGGTAACGCAACAGGCTGAGGTGAGTCAACCAGTGACTTTTTTGGGGGTCACCACCAGGAGCAGATCCGGAGAAAATCAAGCAGGAGGGGGAAGAGACAGCGGAGAGGCAAAGCCACCGATACCCCCAAACCTGCAGAAGAAATAGTGTTCAATCTGTCCAGTGATGAACTCACCAAGAATGAATTACATTGTTAAAGAAAGGACTTGGATTTGTACCAACACAGCGTCTAGACAAGTTCCATACAGAAATTGAACTATATCGCTTTAACAGAAAATTACGATTGAGAGACTATTTCAAAGATGCAGGCAGCATAGAAAGACATAGTGACAACCCCTTTAACCCTTTTGTGTCCATTGACATGCCAGGACTTTCACGGCGGTCCGGCATTTAAGGACCAGCGACGGTCCTGGCACGTCATGGAGTTCAGGGCTCCCGGCACAGCTGCACGCCGTTCCGGAAGCCCTGAACTGGATGTACAAAAAAGAAAAAAGCCCCCTGGTCATCAAGTGCCGGCCGCATGTGCACGCGTCGGTCCTTAAGGGGTTAAGATCAGAAGACAATTTGATCCTGCATCATCTAATATCCATCTATTAAAACATTCTACCGACTGGTGCATCAGGATATGATGAAGGCACTAGAGACAGCCAATCCTAAATATTCCAACATTATGTATGCTGAAAGACAAGCAATGAAGAGCTTGAGGAATAACAAAAGGATCATAATACATCTAGCAGAGAAAGGGAGAGAAATAGTGGTGCAGGACTATGAAAATTACAGCAAAGAGTAAAGGAGACAGCTGAGTGATACTGGGAGTTACAAAATGTTTCAGTGTAACCCAACACACATTTACAAGAAGGCGATAGATGCCTGTATAGTGATGGGGATGGACGAAGGTTGGCTTTCCACACAGTTGGGTGAATTACTTAAGGTCGAAAATCCTATAACTCCTGTTCTATATTGCTTACCCAAGGTCCATAAGAGAATACATAACCCCTGAGGTAGACCAATTGTATCAGCAAGGGGCTCACTTACATATCCAGTGCCCTGGGTGCAGTACATGGATTTTGTGCTTCAACCTCACATACAAAAGGTCTCTACATTTATTAAGGCCACTACTGATTTTTTGACGAAATTGGCTGAGGTGATTCCACAGGATGATCACTTTTTGTTATTGACAATGGACATAACAAGTCTCTATACTAGTGTACCCCATGAAGTGGGGAAGGATGAGATATGGAGACTGTTACAGGATAGCCACTGTTACACAGAAGAAGAGATTGATTATTTGGTGGGACTGGTTAATTTCATCCTCACCAGGAATTACTTCAAATTTGAGGAGGACATCTTTAGACAACTTACAGGGACGGCGATGGGGTCACCTATGGCGCCATCATATGCCAGCACTTATATGTGGTATTATGAACAAGCACATATTACACAAACGAAATATTGGAAATACATTGGATTTTATGTAAGATTTATAGATGATTTATCTATTCATTGATTGGGGTTATGACAAAGCTGAGATAGCAAAGAGTATTCAGAAGGGAGTGATATGGACAGGCAGACACCATTGGATACTAAGAGTAAAAAGGGAGCACCTCAAGATAGAATTATAGTCACAACTATATATAGTGACATATCTAAGAGATTTAGGGACACAACTTCAAGTAATTGGGGGATGTTAGCTAGCGACCCTGAGATAGGGCAGATGTTCACCAAACCACCCCTCTTTGGTTTCAAGAGAGGCAGAAGTATTAGGGATGAGCTAGTGCGATCAGGCCCTGTGGATAAATATGGAAGAGTGAGGGACAGTAACTCCATTCACAAAGGGGTATTCAAATGCCAGGGTTATATTACATGCTCACACATGTTAACAGGGAAGACGATGATAGTTCCACCTAAGGGATTTAGGCTAGAGGTCAAGGAGAACATAACATGTACAACAGCATATGTTCTATACTTGTTAATGTGTCCCTGCAATTTATGTTATGTGGGTAAGACCACTAGACCGTTCAAATTAAGGATGAGGGAGCACAGGTCCTTAATTATTAGGAGCTTGAATGGCACTTTAAATGAGCAACAATTGAAAAGAGCACCAGTAGCCAGACACTATACAGAGAAAAAACATAGGGTTAAAGATTTACAATGTTTTATCTTTGAGTTTATTAAATCATGATGGGGGGGTAGACAGAGAGAAATGTTTTGGATCTATAATTTACAAACACTGGCTCCTCAGAGGCTCAATGAACAATTTAGTCTCATTAGTAACATTTAGCAGTAGTTGTGTATTTTGTTTAGTCACATTGGATGCTTTGAAATGTATAAAAAGGGTGAATAGGATGCCGCCATGTTTGGAAGGGATGCTGAGTCAGCATCTGGGGTTGTCAAGACAACAGACATGCACATATCCAGCACCATATTCAAACATGGTGAGTATAAAAAAGTGAATGTGGTGATATTTGTAATGTTTGGTTGTCCCTGAGGAAAGTCCGAATACGTACTGAAACGTTGGGCATTTTTAAATGTTTCAATAAATAGATATATTTTAATGAAGAGTGTGCTCGACTTGCTGTGGAGAATAATTAGTAGACATTTAGTTTTGAAGCATAATAATTATATGGCAAAAATTAGCTGTATCTGAAAGCAAAATGCTCAGTATTTCACAACTGAAAAGGAAGAATATGTTGGTTTAAAAACACTTTGAGAGATCAAACTGGAAAGTCTGGACATGTAAATATGTCTAAAAATATACAGACATCACTGTTCCCACTTCCAAGTCTAACCCCCACTTAGTCACACTCTCTTTTATTGAATAAGTAGCAATACAGGTCAACATTAACAACCCCAGGTATTAGTACTTCTGTTTCTATTCAAGGTGCAGAGCCTGCAACATCTATTACTGTTACTAATACTACTGAAACATCTAGCTCCTGTAGTATTATTGATGTAATAAGTAGTAGTCAATCAGAAACCCCTCAGTCAATGAAATCTTAAGTATGGAGGTACTTCACTAATGAACCAAAAGCTAAACATGCTGATATCTGTTGTATCTCTGCAAAATATATGTGCAGGGAGAAATCAGGATCACATCTAGGAACATGCATGTTGAGATCCTGCACACACCTACAGGCTGTCAGGGATGTGATGACTATCAACAGTCACAGCACTCCTAAAAGTAACTGTAGTATTGTAGATGTCTCAGGGACTGGGTCAAATTTTGTTCAGTAACAGTAAAACACATGTCTCCAACTCCTGTTGTGCAAATGCAAAGTACAGACGTGGTTGTCTCTGAGTTAGTTGGAGTTGACAAGAGTCCTTGAGGCTCTGCCACCACATCAACTGCCATTAGTCATGTTAAAACAGTTCTTCTATATTTTTCCAACCCACACGTACATAATTCTTTGAAAGAAGTAAAAACATGCACAAAAATAATCCAAAATTATGCCTGGGAAATTACAAACTCGTCAAAATGTTGGCCATTGACATTCTGCCCCAATCTTATGTAGAAAACATAGGTTTTAATGAACTGACATCATGTGGTTGCACCATGCTGGCAAATCCCATGCTACAGTTATTTATCAAGAACGACTTTATCAGGGTTGTACAAGCAGGTGGTTAATGTGGTGGGCAAATGGCTGGAAACATCATAGAACAAGAAGTTTCACTGCACTACAGCTATGTGGACAAGTGGCTAGTGTACATGTCATATGACTGTCACTGCTCACTGGTATTTTTTCCATCAATGACAGCAGCATGCAGTGTTTGTAGGTCATTGTAGGGTAGTGTAGTGTTTGTAAGTCAGCTTCCAGATTATCCCTCTAGTATAAAGTAACCTGGTTTCACCCTTAACCGGAACATATGAAAAATGCATTGTGCAGGGCTGCTATGAGTTCAGTGCAGTCTTGAAATATGCCTATGTCCTGCATCTCCCCAGTTATAGGCAAGGTCTGGTCAGCTTATTCTAGTGACACTTATGAAAAAACAGGCATAATACAGTGACTATTACTGAGATACAGAGGATACCATGAAACAACACAGTGTACCTTTTTTACTCTTCCCTTTTTAAAGGTATGCTCTGTGACCCTAACGTTGGGTCTAAACACTATGATCATAATTGAGACTATGATAAAACACGCAGCATCTAGACCAAGTGTATTGTATCCTAAGTACTTCTTTTCTATGTTTTTACATAAGGCAATCATTTTCATCTCCATTCCTTAGGATAAACCAACAGGTCTTAATTATTCACCTTTGATTATGCAGGGATAACTTGAAAATCTTCAGTACTGGTGTGCCTTGAGGCCTAACGCTGAGAACCACTCCCTTAAGGTGAGCAGATATCCTTTTAAATGCAAGATGCTTATTGAAAACACACAGTGCAGGGTTGCACTGATCCTATGCAGACCTGCAGAATTCAGTGTTCATGTCTCCTGCATTTACAGGGACATCAGGTTATTTTATTTTTACTTAATGCTACAGATCACCAATTTAAGTCATGATACTAATTAAGGTGACCAGGTATCCCTTATAAAAACTTATAAAAAGTGCATACAAAACTTTCTAAATATGGAACAAAATTGCATGTGTTTCTTAAATAACGCTTTATGCGATATCATTACTACAATCAAATCACAGGTCTGAATATAGCCTTAAAGTGTTAGTAGTGTCCCATAAATTTTTTTATAGATTTGTAGAGGGTAAAAAAAGAATCTCATTGCCACAAACCCCATCTCTCAAACCACTATGGTTTGAGAGATATTGGCAATCAAAGTTCCCCCTTCCCTCCCCTTCTCTTGATGTCAGCTGTAAAGCTAACAGAAGGAGATCTGTGTCGGCTGACACGATGAGGCTCTTCAGCAGAGCCGAAATCCCATTATTAGAAAATAACTACCTCATGGGGATAGTCTACAAAGTGTGCTTGCAAACCAGGCACACTTTGTAGACCTTTCCAATGAAGTAATTATTTTCTAATAACGGGATTTTGGCTCTGCAACAGAGCCGCCGGGTGGTCCCCGGACTGGGATCTCCTGCTGTCAGCTAGAAGCTGATGTCAGGAGAAGGGGAGGGAAGGGGGAACTTTGATTGCGAATATCACTCAAACCATAGTGGTTTGAGAGATAGCCTTTGTGGCAATGAGATTCTTTTTTTACCCTCTACAAATCTATTAAAAACATTTTATGGGACATTACTAACACGTTAATGGAACACAAACACTGAGACTGGTGGAGTGGAGAAATTCTCAAGCAAATTATCTGCTAAATAGGAAACAAAGAAATCTCCAAAGTCACTTTGAGTTAGATGAGTATTTTAAAGGCATAGTAACACTTAATATGTGAAAAAATGTGGGTTTATCCTCCTGAGTAGAACAAGGTTACTCCCACTGCTGACAGGTGTTTTATTCAAATGTTATTCCAGCTCAAACTTGAATTTTTTAGGCTCAGTATCTCAATGGCCTGAACTTTTACAGGGGAGCTACATCATTCTATGGACAGCTGTGGTCAGTTGACCTTAAACCTCCATAGGATGGTGTAGCAACAGCGCCACTGTACAATTTCATGCCATTGAGATACTGCACCTGAAAAATTCAAGTCTGAGCTGCAATATCTTTAGAATAAAACTCCTCTCAGCAGTGTGAGCATCCTTGTTTAACTCGGGGGGATATAAACCCTACAGTAATAGTTTTTGGATATTAAGTGTTACTATCCCTTTAACTCCATGTACACTATAGAAGCCTCCAACTCAGTGTGAAGTAATGTATTTGAGACCGATCACATTCAACATATGAAAAGTCTAATCTAAAAATTTAATCAGTGGGGATTTTTATTTGTTCTCTGTTGTGGCGTTAGTTTGCTCCAAAACCGCTACACTGTTCCATTCCTAGAAGAAACAGAAAATTTATAGGGCAAACCAGCTGAACTGTAGGGTAAAAATCAATCGCCATTGATTTAAATATGGGTTTTATCAACTTGAATGTTAACCCCTTAGTAACAGCCGCGTTTGTACGCGGCTGTCACCTTAACGCCCATGGAACTTTTTTTTTTTTAATGATTCCGGAGTCTCCAAACCGCATGCAGACGCACAGAGACCCGGACTTCCGTGACTTACCAGGTACGTCCTCTGTCACTAAGTGACAGTTTTTGCGGGATGTACCTGGTAAATCAATTGTCGCTCTGGGGTTAAAGAAGGGACATCTATTGCATTCAAGGGGTTAAAAGCCCCATTGAAATAAATGAAAATGTTTTAGTATCCTCAATGGTGCAGCTGGTTCAGTGCAGAATTACTCCAGTTTCTTAGTGCAGAATTACTCTAGTTACTTAGGGCCGTATGTTCAAAGGAATAACGAAAAAAATGTTGTATGAAAGACAAAAATAAGTCATTGTATGCATGAACTACATATTTTCTATAGAGTATACAACAAAAGACTAGTAATGTCCATTGTGTGCGACACAACTCCAGAATTGGCGGGCAAAGGGGAGGGGAAAGGGCGTGGCTAAACTATTCTCCAGTGTTGTATGGAGGAAAAGAAAATCTGTCGTAACTAACAACAAAGACAACATTTGTATGTTAAGAAAAAAGTGGAGGGAATGCGAAGTTCTGAATGTGAGAATTTTTGGGGGTTTTTTTTGTCGTTACATACAACATTTTTGTCTCTACATATTACAATTTCAGTCAGGACAAACGACATATTTCCAATCACAACCGACACTCTCTGAAAATATTAATGAGCCCAACGACACTGTACTTTGAAAAGTTGTTACAAACGACAAAAGCTATTTTGCTACTTCTTTGAACATATGGCCTATAGTGCAGAATGACTCCAGTTTCTTATTGCAGACTTGTTCCAGTTAATTAGTGCAGAATTACTCTACTTTGTTAGTACATCAGCCTTTCTGAGTTCAATAAACCCTATTCAAGTTTGTTCCATGCAGAAGGCTGACTGTGCTTATTTCATATATGCCCCCAGTGTGTCAGCTGTGCACCATTATATGTACTAGCTTTACTGCACAATGTCAAATAAGATGAGGAAACACATGCACCACTATTACTGCTCTGTAAAAAATATCAGTTAGATTAAGCAGCTGATGAAAGATCTTGTGCAGTGTAAACTATTTATAAAATGAATGGAAATCTTTATAATGACAGACTGATGTATGTTTATTTTTTATGATAAATTATGGCAAAAGCTGATTTGTACATGAAAATTACATATATTTAGTATAAGTGCACGAAAAAATCATAACCCTTCCCTTGCCAGATAAGTCAGAGGTGCTATGATTTCCAATGTTTTGATAGCTCTTTGGCCAGGATATCTTTAGCCCTTTTGTTACAGAAGTGTTGGACCCCCTCCCCGGCACTGGAAGAGTTAACAGCGATGCTGCATGAAAAAAAAAGCTAACTGGACCATTCTTTTAACTAGAGGTACATTAAAATGCATATTTCAGGGCTGCACTGGCATCAAAGAGCCCATCATTGTGTATTTTTTATTCACATCCCCAGCTGTAGGGAAGGACTGGTCTGCTTAGACAACAGAGGCATGCTGGGTACTGGATGAAGAGGCTAAAGCTCCTAGGATTGCCAGATCATCCCTTCCAGTGAGATGAAATGCCTGATGTATGGCTGCATGGAAACAGCTGCAGTCATATTGTAATCACTTCAGCCCTGCCACATTCATTCTCCATAAGCCTTTGTTTTGTTTTTTTTTTTGTCTTTTTTAAGAATGATCTGGAAACCTTAAAATGAGACTTCACAATGCATTGTATTTTCCCCCGTGGTACTCAAAGTGTTAAGTCCAAAGTCTCATTGCGCATAGGGCATGTAATGGTGCTAATTTCCTACTAGTAATTGTGAGGTTGGCTGCACAGTGCACTAATAATACATTAGGATGTCCAAAACTTCAGGTCTGTTGAGAACTTGGCAACTTCTCTGTTAATGAAAATGTGTAATTTGTTACTGAGCAATGGAAAATTTAGAAACCAATGTTAATCACACTGCACAGAAATGTTTCATTACACATTTGTCCCATTTAAAAAAATGCCCACTCTGACTGGTGATGTCATTCATTAATCATCTTTGATCCCAACAGATTCATGGGATCCAGTGTTTCTCAGTAGGTCAGCATGTCTACTGTGACTGACCCACCTTGTTAAATGACTCTTGACTAAAATATGTGATACTAAATTGATGTCATTTTGTTGCAAATAAAGCTCCTGAGAGTTCCACTTATCATCCAGTTTACTCTCCAGCACATATCTCTCTGAGGCCAAAAGATTGTCCTCTCGCCAGGCAAGATGGGCATTATTCCTATCTCGATTCAATTTCATTGTATCGTACTTGCCGGAATCAAAGAATATTAGGGCTGATGCTCTGTCAAGACAATTCGAGGCTGAGATTGACAGAGAAGAAGCACCAGCACCTATCATCCAACCTGACCGTATATTGGCCACCATGCGTACTAGTATCACTTCTCCACTTGGGGATGAGATTTTGGCCTCTCAGGCCTCTGCTCCCCATGAAACTCCAGTGGGCAAATGTTTTGTCGCTGAACCTTTCCGTACTCGATTACTTGAAACCTACCATTCCTCTAAGGCTGCGGGACATATTGGTAGAGACCAACTGTTATGGTCCCTCTCTCAATTATTTTGGTGGCCTTCTATGAGATCTGATTGTGCCGATTTTACCAATGCCTGTGCCACCTGTGCTCGTGCCAAAACCCCTAGACATCTCCCAGTGGGATTGCTCCAGCCAGTGCCTAATGGAGAACGTCCTTGGTCTCATGTCTCTATCGATTTTATGGGAGAATTGCCCAGGTCTAGAGGGTATTCCTTTATATTGATGGTGGTAGACAGGTTTTCTAAAATGGCTCACTTCATACCTCTCCATGGCCTTCCCTCAGCTAAAGAACTGGCAATGGTGTTTGCTAGAGAGGTGTTCCGGTTGCATGGGGTACCCAGGGTACTGGTGTACGACAGGGGGAGCCAGTTTGTATCCAGATTCTGGAGGGCTTTTTGCGAACAGATGGGCATACAGCTATCCTTTTCCTCTGCATATCATCCCCAGACTAATGGGGCCGCTGAACGTGCCAATCAAGGCTTGGAACAGTACCTGCGATGTTTTGTGACTGAACATCATGACAATTGGGCCGACTTGTAGCCTTGGGCGGAGTTCGCCAGGAACTGTGCAGTTAATTCTTCTTCCGGGAGTTCTCCATTTTTGATGTCATGCTGTTTGGGCCTGTTCCAGTGTTCCAGAGCTACAGAGTCCTGTGTTCCAGTCTGTCATGCTGTTTGGGCCTGTTCCAGCTTCCCAGAGTCCAGAGCTACAGAGTCTTGAGTTCCAGTGTTCCTGATTCCACGTGTTCCTGTTACCAGTCTGTTTGCCACTCCGGTTGGTTTCCTCCGTGACGGCTGACGCTCCGGTTGTTCCGTCCAGCTTAGTTCCGGTTGCCCGTCTGTTCAGCGGTGCTCGCTGTGCTCCACCTTCACTTGGTCTCAGTATTCCCATCCGGTAGTCGCAAGGCGACATTGCTCTCTCTATCGCTCCGGCGATATTCTCACTGTGTCGTTCCAGCGTGCGGACGCTGGTTTACTCCATTTACCTGGTGGCTGCCGATACTGTTGGTCTCAGCGTGCGGACGCTGGTTAACTCCATTAAACCTGGTGGCATATCATACCGTTGGTCCCAGTGTGTGGACGCTGGTTAACTCCATTAAACCTGGTGGCATATTAGTCTGTTGGTCCCAGCGTGCGGACGCTGGTTAACTCCATTAAACCTGGTGGCATATTATACTGTTGGTCCCAGCGTGCATACGCTGGTTAACGCCATTAAACCTGGTGGCATATTATACTGTTGATCCCAGCGTGCGGACGCTGGTTTACTCCATTAAACCTGGTGGCATATTATACTGTTGGTCCCAGCGTGCGGACGCTGGTTTACTCCATTAACCTGGTGGCTTACTATACTGTTAGTCCCAGCGTGCGGATGCTGGTTTGCTCCATACTACAGTCAAGTGCTGTTGGTTCGAGTTCCTGTCATTGTCTCTTGACAACCATTGGCACCTGTTGGTCTCCTCCTTTGGGGCTGTCCTGCCCGGTATTGGTGAGGCCAGTAGAACCGGTACATTCCATCTCACGGTTGCCTTACCAGGTATTGGCAGGACCGGTAGAGCCTCTTCAGTGTTCCTTGAGGCTGCCTTGCCCGGTATTGGTAGGGCCGGTAGAACCAGTACATTCCATCTCACGGTTGCCTTACCAGGTATTGGCAGGGCTGGTAGAGCCTACCCACAGCATTTCCTGAGGCTGCCTTGCCCGGTATTGGTAAGGCCTGTAGAACCGGTATATTCCATCTCACGGTTGCCTTACCCGGTATTGGCAAGGCCAGTAGAGCCTGCTATTGCTATCCCTTATAGCCGCCTGGGTTGCCTTGCCCGGTATTACTGGCAAGGCCGGTAGAACCTGTTCTATTTCTCTATTGCTATTATATTGTATGTAAATGTATGTGATCCCTATGGGGATTGCCTTAACTTTTCAATAAAGTTATGGTTTTACCTAAATCTTTTGTCTGAGCGTCTTAACAAACCGTGACATAGCAAGACCCTTATCCTATATAATAATTCGCTAAGTTGTGTGTAACGCCTGACATGCGCAGTAGACACTGCTGTGCGTGCAGCTCTGTATCAGCCGAGGCGCGGGCAGTCTCCACTGCGTGTGACTGCCCCGCGACCGGCTGCCAGAGGCACTGTGGCCCATGTAACTGGCTGTTCAACTAGTAATTAATATTTATTGATTCATTTTCATCAGGCATAGCATTGGCGTCCGTAAAGTGGGGGCAAGAGGTGGCACTTGCCCCCTCCCTGGATAAACATAGGGGCTGAGTGGGCTGGCCTTTTCACCCCTGGAAAAAATTTCCACCCATGAGGCATATTATCCTGTGATGAGAGTAAAGCTGATGTAGTACCATTATTTAAAAGGGGGCAAGATATAGCCCAGGAAATTAAAGACCTATGAGCATCTCTTCCATAGTGGGAAAGATGTTTTAAGAATTACTAACACAGTATTCAGAAATATGTAATAAGCAACACTATTATTAGTAGGAGTCAGGAATAGATCATGTCAAACTAATTTACTTTCATTTTACGAAAAGATAAGTAGCAATTTGGACAAAGGTATTGCTGTTGATGTAGTATACATAGATTTAGCAAAATAACTTGAATTGGAGGATCTGAGTAAAGGGTACGTAGCCAAACTGGGCTTATTTACATTAGAGGAGCGATGTCTAAGGGGTGATATGATTACAATTTACAAATATAGTTAAAGTAAATACAAACAACACACTAAGGAACAATTTACAATTTACAGCTGAGCAAAAAACATGAGGTCATCTATTAAGACTAGAGGAAAGATGCCTTTTGACTAAAACAAAGACAGGGACTTTATACAATATGGGAAGTAAAGTTTTGAAATTCTTTGCATCGGGATGTTGTGTTTGCAGATTCTGTAGTTGCTTTTAAAAAAGTAATGTATACCTTTATATCTCAGAACAATATTGAGAATTATGACAGCTGATTTCAAAGCAGATAAGATATTAATCCATGGAAATATCCGACTGTTATTTTGGAATCAGGAAGTATTTTTTTTTTACCCACTTGAGGCTTAATTGGAAATGGCGTCACTGAAAGTCAATTTACTTTCCTCTGGATCAACAATAGTGATACGGCATGGATTGAACTTGATGCATGCATGTCTTTTTCAGCCTAATGTTACTTAACTCACCCGTGCTCAAGCAACTAAACAACATGGCCTCTTAGAAGTAAGATTAGGTTGCATGTGTCTTCCAGTTCGCTATGGATCCCACTACTCCAATTGCAGGACATTTTGTCACTTGTAATGGTGAAGATATAAGTAAATTTGTATTCCACAAGATTAAGAATGTTTTGGTGACATCCAAATGCCTGAATCAGAATGGATATTCTATATTGGGACCATGATAGCTTTGGGCTTGAATTAAGAATTTGATGTTTCCTAGTTTGTAGGCATTCTGTTTAACTTTGCCTCTTCAATCATCTATATTTTGCATATTTTCATAAAACAGGAGGTCATTCTTTACATGTTCAGTTGTTGGAGTCTACTGTAACCATAATTCCAAAACAGCTGTTGGTTGGAGATAATGGGTGGAAGTAGTCTGCACCAGGTGGAGATCCAGAGGTCAACCATGGCTTACTCGGAGTATCATACATTTTATTAGCTCTTTAAAGCAGAACTTTCACCTTTAATACACAGTGTCTCCTATGATTAGTGTAGTAAAATGGATTGTAGATTGCAGGGGGGGTTCTGTAAGCCCATATTTTAGAAGACATTCGCTCTCAAAATTAGAATTTATATAGCCACTTTCACATTCTGTGGCATAGGTTAATGTCGGCACAGCAGCACAGGACTTCCCAGTCTAAAGTTGAGAGCGAATATCTCCTAAAGTATGTGCTCCATAGAACAACATAGGAATTAGAGAAGTGATAAACTGGAGAAGTTATCTTCACTTTATCTCCTCTGTATCACCTCTTTATCAACACTTAGTGAATCTCTCCCATGGTGTATTCAAGGTGAAAGGTCTGCTTTAATGACCCGAGGGGGTGTGCAACATGTTGTTTAACAATGCATTGCACACCACCATATTTTGGTGCATATCTTGATCCCCCACCCACCGGTCAGAGAGCTATTTATCTGTGTGTTCTTTTGTTAGCACTGTCGCAATTCACATTATCACTGTAGTATACTATGTTATTTAGATCTTTACACTTTAATTTTAAGTATCAGTTCTACGTGTACATTTTCATCTCTTAAATGAGCCAGACATATGGTTAATGTGCTCTTTTATTGTCTGTAATCGTGTGTGGTTTGTAATTGGTCCAGGAATAGTGGGCCTATGTAATCTGGTCTGTTTTAAATGTGTGATTTTATAACACTGGTTAGCCTGTGATTGAGTGCTCAGACAAGCACTGTATGCTTAAAATTACTGGTACCTTTCTGTGGATCATTATTTTTTTAACGCATATCAAATAAATGGATTTTGTAATATTATACAAACCTGTTACTCATTGGCCCTTTGTGTTGCAAAATGGTGAGAGTTTTATATTTATATTGAATTGAATGAAGTTCCACTGCTACTTATATCATTGTATATATTCATGTATTCTATTACATGTAAATATTGTTTTCCGTTATTTGCCCCACAATAGTGTTATAATTAGTCATACAATAGCCCTGCTGTGGAACTTTACAGGGCCCCTAGCACAAAAATATTCTCATAGGGATACATGAGAATATACTCGACCCTAGGGACAATGGGCTTCCATGGATGCTGGACCCCATCACAACTGCACACTCAGTATCCTCCAGAATTATATATTAACTAGTTGAAGAGCCCGTGTACACGGGCCACAGTGCCACCCAGCGACGGCCGCGGTGCAGTCATGCACAGTAGAGACTGCCCGCGCCGGGGCTGATACGGAGCGGGGTACTCCGAATTCAGACAGTAGTCCTCTTTGCAGCCTGTACTGTGCATGACAGCTTCTGACAAACATACATTTAGCGAATTATTATATAGGATTTGGTCCTGCTTGGTACTCAGCTTTTTCTCTGTCCTCTATTACTGCTTATCACCTAGGTTTCAGCAGCACTCTATCTAAATGTTTCCCAACGTTTTGTAAGTTGTGATATATGTAGTAGAAAAATCCAACGTTCTGTGACACAATATCGAGAACAAAAGTTATACTAATCAGTGACCAGAAAAATAATGTCAAGCACAGCAACTGTGCAAATTGAATAAAACCGGACTCAGTGAAAAAAAGACCAAAAAACAAGAAAAATATACTATTTTAAACTTTCAATATGATATATATAAACTAAGTAACTATAAATGGAATATTAGATTTACACCATACTTATAATTCACAGAAGAACCACCCAAGAAAAAAAAAGAGAAATATTCATAGTATAATATGCATAATATTAAAAAAAAAACAGTGGAGTAATACAAAAACAACGGCAAACAATTCTGTTCTGTTTGTAATTGCATTTAACCCTCTGAGTGCCAGAGGGGTACGCAAAGCCCATATCAAGAATGGCATGGGAAGTTGTAAATTGCAGACACGGGCCTTTGGTGAGTGAGCCTCCAGACAGCATCAGGAGAAACATCCAACTAACCCTGTTGGAAAGCGCTTCAATCTCAATGAGTTGGATGCCATTCTTTGGATACTTGTAGACTTCAAGGATTCCCATCACGTTATACTGGGTCATGATGATCCAATTGCATGAGCCGGACACACACATACCGGAAAAAGTAAAACAAACACCTCTAGAGAGTTTTATCCTGCTACAGTCATCTTTGTGAGTGAGAAATTCCTTCTAGGAGGGCTATTTGAACATTTCTCCTGAGGGTTTTGGAGCCTCAATTCAATGGCAAGGCTGCTGTCCACAGTGTACAAGTTCCTAGACCACACAAGGTTAATAAATTCACTTGCAAACATATAAAAAATGTTACCATAATGTTTGTCTTACACTACTTTTTTAATATTTTAAAAGATTGAATGTATCACACTAAGAAGATGTCCCTTTTTTTGTCTCTGAGGTTCTCCTAGGCAATAAATTATATAAACAATTCAATGATTGGTGTATATGTACCATTCCATTTATAGTTGCATCCTTTATATATAGGCTAAAGGTGTAATATCAGTGCCAATGAACTTATGCAGCTTTTGTCAGGATGGAGAATAAATACAAGATATAAATTACGCTGGGCTGTATTAATGTGGAATCAGATTATATAAAGGTTAGTATAAATTGTCCAAAACAGTTCCAAAATTGTGTCCCCTTGCCCCAAAGACTTATGATCTGCTGCTGTTTCTTCAACAATCCCACATCCTACAGGCAGGAGATCTTCAACACAATCAAACGAAAGCAATGAACAGTGTAACAAGGTCCAAGAGACCAGGGAAACATCCATGTGAA
Organism: Rhinophrynus dorsalis; assembly: GCA_037306005.1. Classification (NCBI taxonomy): domain Eukaryota; kingdom Metazoa; phylum Chordata; class Amphibia; order Anura; family Rhinophrynidae; genus Rhinophrynus; species Rhinophrynus dorsalis. The sequence goes on from CM074724.1 coordinate 123,730,641, forward strand.
AGACTGTATACATCAGACTGAAAGTAATGGTACCGCTGCACCTGCGTCTTGCCTGTCTTTATTTGTACACTAGTTGAAGAGCCCGTTACATGGGCAACAGTGCCACTGCCAGCCGGTCGCTGGGCAGTCAGGCGAAGTAGAGACTGCCTGCACCGTGGCTGATACAGAGCTGGACGTTCCTTCGGAGCATCCAGCTCTGTATCAGTCGTGGCGCGGGCAGTCTCTACTGCGCATGACTGCAGCATGCTCAGCAGTCTCTACTGCACATGACTTTGTCGCTACACATGTTTCAGCAAATTATTATATAGGACAGCGGTTCTCAACGTTTCTAGTGCCGCGACCCTTTGATAAAATGTCCCAATTTGTGGCGACCCCAAACATAAAATTATTTTCATTGCTCCTTCATTGCTGTAATTACTGAATTACTCCATTATAAAGAAAGCCTTACTGTTCCGAGGCCGGAAACCAGGCACCAGCGCAGACATCTTGTCTGTTCGCCTGCGCTGTCAGTCCTGGTCTCCCGGACAATTAGAAGTTTTACAGATTAAAATAGACAAAAAAACTATTTTCTGATGGTTTTAGGTGACCCCTGGCAAATCTTCATTTGACTGCCAAAGGGGTCGCGACTCACAGGTTGAGAACCGCTGATATAGGATGTGGTTTGTGTGTAGGAGCATGACACATCTAGAATTGCCAAGTAAGCACATAGGCCCAACAGGAGTTATTCTGGAATGAACCAACTGTATCACGGGGGAGAAAAAAAGAAATCATGTAAATTAAATTGGGCTTTTAACCCCTGGAATGCTAGTGAGGTCCCCAATGCATTGTTTCCCGATGCATTGGAGACCTCACTAGCATTCAACTGGTTAAAAAATCTCTATGCACGTGCATGGGAATCTAGGAATTTTTATTTGTCCTCTATGGTGCAGATGGTTTACTCCAGGATAAACTAATTTGCTTTTATAAATATGGGCAATAAAGCCACATGAAGCCTGTATATGTGTGTGTGTTATCACAGTTTATCAGTGTCATCTGATAAAGTACAACCTTGGGGTCTTTGGGGGTCTGTGATGCCAAATTGAGGTTATTACTTATTGCTTGTTGTTCTGACATTTTTGGTAAAGTGCTACTCCACTGATTTCCTATAGGGAATGTAGCCTGGATTTTTTCTGAACTGCTGACAAACTGCAGTCCATGACTAAATAACATCTTGCCTTTACTCCAGTATACTGCACAGTATCTACATATAGCGCCCTTTAGGGGGTTTTATGGTAATACCCTTTAGGGAAGAGGTTTCAGTTTAGTGCAATACATAGCACTTACTACATTACAGTAGTAGGGAGATTTATGACAGTTCTTTCCTACACCTCCAATCCCATGGCCTGGGGCTTTAATTATGATATGAGTGTCCGGTGGGGCAAACCCCCCTGGCTAGTCCTGTCAAAATCATTACAGATATCTCCACTGACACTGTTATTTATGGGTGGTGATGTGGGCATGAGTGAGTGGGGGAAAAAGCATCACCCCCCATTCCTTCTACCTCCCACCCACATGCCTCCTTGTTCTCACACACACGCTCCTTCATAGCAGCTAAGTCTCTCCAGAATCCCTGGTCCCACAGAGTTGTTCCATTATATATCATTGACTTGCCTCTGGACTCTCCTCTCCCACAAACTCCTGCAGGTGTGCCCACCCCCCGCCATTCTCCCATATCTTTCAGGTACACCCACCCCTTACTTCTAGCCACCCACATGCCTCAGAATACCGCCTTACTGCAACATGCCTCCAGCCCCCCATTTCTACCACTCACCCACATCCTTCTTTAAACCTCCTTACTTCAACTCAGCAACATGCCTCCAGACCCCCCCTTTCTAATACACACCTGCATCATTCAGCCCCCTCCTTACTGCAAGTATATAACACTCACCAACATCACTTTGGTTTGCTATTCATGAACATGCCTCCAGCACCCCTTACCACCAGTGTTAAAGGGATAGTAATACTTTGTTTTATCTTTATTTTATTTTGTAGGCATTAAAAAAACATGAAGAACAATATCTCTCAAACCTTTATGGTTTGAGAGATATTCATAAGCAAAAAGTTTCCCCTCCCGCCCCTTTTACCTAGTGTAAGTCATCTCTTCTCAGATGTGGAATCTGGCTGTAAGACCAGACAGATAACAGAAGGGGACAATCTTCTTCCTATGAGAACAATGAAGGCCCTGCCCCCCTTGACAAGTTTTTCAGGTTTTTCCCTTATCTTAATTAAAGATTGTCCCTCTCTGCAGTCTACCTGGGCACCTCCCTTCTGATCTGGCTGAACAGTGTTACATCAGTAAAAGGGGCGGGAGGGGGATACTTTGCCAATGAATTACTCTTGAACTACAACTCTGACAGAATTGAAATAACACTCTCCAATGTCCAAATACTATGATGACTAATTAGAGCTGCTTTTATTATGAAACATTACTATCCCTTTAAAGTCAATTCATTGCACCGTGCTTTAATGCTAAAATAAGGATGCAGATGTCTTGGATTCCTTGCATAAATAAAATAAATATAACTGAGAAAGAAACAGGTGCTATTAAGCATGGGGTCTTGTTCCCAGGCATGGGACCAAATAACTCCACCTGCAAATCTGGGAAGGTCTCCTGAACTTTTCTGCCCAACAGCAGATTCTTGGGATTCAATTAGCCCTCCTAATTGCCAAATAAAATCAGCCTATCACAACTTTCTATAATCACAGTCGCTTGCAGAATGTGAATATAACAGAATACATAACCACCAGAGAACCATGGGGTCTGTTGAACATTTATTTAATTTTTTTAATTTTAACTGCATTGATATTAGGGCATTGTAAGGCCTATTATTAGATGCCCACTTTCTTTTGGGCGTGAAATAAAACAATGAGTTTGTTCTAAAATTTCTAGACATTAAGTAAACATTTGTTTGTTTATTTTTTATTTGTATATTTTAATTAACTCTACAATCAAGTAATGTCAGAAGGATGGAAAACTCACAACTGTGCAATGCTTTACCTTCCCTGTGACACTTAAAATATTCCCTCAAAGGGATAGTAATACTTCGTTTTATCTTTATTTTATTTTGTAGGCATTAAAAAAACATGAAGAAAGATATAAGTCTTATCTCTCAAACCTTTATGGTTTGAGAGATATTCACAAGCAAAGTTTCCCCTCCTGCCCTTTTTACCTAGTGTAAGCCATCTCTTCTCAGATGTGGAATCCAGTCCATAAACCAGACAGATAACAGCAGGGGACAATCTTCTTCTTATGAGAACAATGAAAGCCCTGTCCCCCTTGACAAGTTTTTCAGGTTTTTCCCTTATCTTAATTGAAGATTGTCCCTCTCTGCAGTCTACCTGGGCACCTCCCTTCTGATCTGGCTGAGCAGTGTTACATAAGTAAAAGGGGTGGGAGGGGAATACTTTGTCATTGAATTATTCTTGAACTACAAGTCTGACAGTATTGATATAACACTCTCCAAAGTCCAAATACTATGATGATTAATTAGAGCCGCTTTTAATATGAAACATTACTATCCCTTTAAGATGCTGTGAGACATTATGCAAGTCATTGAAGGTGGTGGGCCTAGATAGGGAATGGGGTGGGTGTAAACATAAAGATGCCCTTTTCTCTATTATTTTTTTTAATTTAGCAGTGAACATTAGTGCATAGGTTGAATGACATGAATCTTTGTACAGAGGACAGTGGACTGGTACAATACAATCAATAGGAGGCAAACAAAGGACAGTGAAGCAATCAATGATCCCAAGCTGTCACTGCTACAGTTATATGATACGATGGGAGTTGGGTGGGTGAATGTGTGAAACATGTGGGGTGAAAACAATAAAATAGAAAGAGGGGAGGGGTAGGAAGCATTGGGGTATAAGGGAAAGAGAGATAGAAAAGACGGGCCTATGGCCTATGGCAAGGGGATGTGAGAAAAGGGGGGGATCAAGAGGAAAGAAGGAGGATGGGGTGGCATGAGAAAAGCAAAATTAGGTCAGAAAGAAGATGACAAAGTAATAAAAGGAGAGTGAGAAGAAAGCGGGAGGTGTCGAGCTCCCTACCCATCCTCTCCGGTCAGTGGAGGTGAGCTACATATATCAGTGATAGTGGTGGAATTTCACCATTTGCTGAAGGGTGCATATGAGTCTGGATCTGCATCGTGTTTAGGTCTGGTCAGTCTGTTGAGCAATAAGTGGCCTCCAACTCTTGCGTGCCACTTCGAAAGATATGGGGAAATACGGTCCTTCCAGTAGACTGGAATCAGTGATATGGTTGCATTGAACATTGTTAATAAGCAGAATTTTTGGGTAGGAGAGAGTGTAGGCAATCTATTGTAGGGGGTAGGTGGGCATAGGGTAAAGGGGTGTACAGTGCTATCTACAGCTATCAAATGCATTGTGTCCAAAAGGATTGAATTTGGGGACAGGTCCACCAGAGATGTAGATGTGGCTTGAACAGCTCCGGCACATGGGGCTTACAGAGGAGGATGAACTGTGTAGTCTTGAAGGAGTATAGTTCCATCTATACAAAAATGTGTAGTTGAATTTGAGCATTTTGGATGATATCAATGAAGATGCCGTGAGTTTCCATATTTCAAGCCAGTCACAGGGGTCACAATGACCCACAGTTCCTGTTCCCCAGTAGTGATGTATTTAGGCAGTGATGATGATGAGTATTGTAGGAGTATAATGTATATCTGATCTAGGTATTTACGGGATTCGAACAGAGTCAAGGGCAGATATTCCCCTGCACAATGCTGGTTGATCTAGAAAGTGTTTAACTCTAAATTATCTCCAGATTTCGCAAGGCACTTTTCTCTATTTTTAATTAGTCCTTTCTTCTTAGTGACTAATGGTGGGTTCATAAATTCATAGGATCCCTTCATATTTTACAAACATACAAAACAAGTGCAGGGGTAAAGTGAACCACTTTGGGCATATGTATTTAAAACAAGGTCCTATGAACCCCAAAATATTTATCATGCAACCTTTTCACACAGCCTAGGTGTTAAGCATTTGATTTGTGATCAGTAACTCCCCTCTCACTTAATGATTCGTTACTCTCCCACCATATTTTGCAGTAGTGTGAGAGGTTTTGTTGTGTTCCCATGACCATCTCAATATCATTTTTTATACCTCACCACCACACTAGCCAGGTGGAGAGGAGAAAGGGAGGATCAGGAGACACCCATTACCAGGTCCCTTTCTCTGGTATGCCAGTTTTTTGTTTTGTTTGTTTCCTTTTTTATTTTATTTGATACATGTAGGGGTCTCAAAACCATTACATTTTTTTTATCACACCACTGGGTGCTGACCAATGCAGTGAAAGTGCTCTGTGGTTAATTTTTTTCTCACAGTCTGTAAAGCTGGAGAGTACTGGAAGGTTTGAACTCCTCCAAACATGTGAAGAGACCCCTGAATGCTTAAGAGAGGCTAGGAAGGTGGTGAGTATTTTGGGGTGGTATGAAGTGTAGCAAGGTCACATCTTGCAATGAAATATAGTATGGCTCCAATGTTCTTTCCTGGGAACTTTGCTATGTCCTCTAGTGCCGCTGGGGGAGATCAATGACATAATTTTAGTCTGAAAAGGAACGGGATTTAATTGTGAGTGGGGGCGGGGATTCAAAAATATACAAAAAATTGAGAAATAGCTTGGGAAAGGAGGACAAGTGGGCAGGAAGTGGGAAGAGCACACTGGGAGTACACGAAAGTGGGAAGAGTTTTATTAAAAACTCCCCATATCCAGAGAATCAGCCTGTGACCCAGAGACCCAGTAATTAAAGCCAAAACAGGAGTCTCCAGGGAAAATCTGGAGAGTTCCAAGCTATGCCAACGTTTATATAGCAACATTAGTACAATCTATTGAAAAAAAAAACATTTAAATCCAATCAGTGTTTTGATGCAAGGTGACAAAATTTGTTACATCGCACCAAAATCTGATCAACCTAAATGCTTGTTCTCATGCAACTACTAGAATCAAGGAGAGAGAGAGAAATATACAGCAAGATGCTAGCATTACTGTTTCCATTCTTGCATCTAATGAAATCAGCATGTGTTTTGTGATAAGACATTACTTTATTGGAGCACAAAAATCTCCTGCTTGCAAAGCTGATCAAAAAGTGTTTCCTGGGATAGCTAAGTTGTATAAATGAGAAAGATATTTTATGTAATACATTTTGACGTATTTTTTGTGTCTCAGGCTTGCAGATTTTTATATATTTGTTCCTTTGCCCAGTTAAGATTAGCAGTTTTGGGAATCAGGATGTAACTACAGGAGGGGTGCAAAGGGTGCAGTTGTGCAGGGACCCAGCATCGAAGGGGGCCATATCTGTCCAGGGGCCCAATAGGTTCTAATTATGCCTCTGTGGAAGTAGTTTTGTGATAGGGGGCCCAAAAATATATTTGCACCAGGGACCTCTGATGACTGTTAGGAATGTAAATAAGAGTGCACAATGGAGAAAGTTTAAGGAATTGGTGTTTTACAGTAGAACACAGAGAGATTTGGAGGACTGTGAGAATGTGTCAGCTTAGCTCATTTTCTACACTTATACATTTTCTTAAAAAACATGCTTTTGTACACATCTCTATATATATAAAAGGTAGGCCTGTTTCAGGTACCTCAAATAGGGTTTCTCGATCAGAGGAAGCCACACCCTGGGGCACACTTATTGACAGTAGCCAGCCAGTGGGATGTGTGGGGCAGGGTTTGAGTTGGATGAGGAGGCAGGGGGTGAAGCCAAACAGATACACATCAACTGCTTTTAAAGAAAAAAAAAAAAAAAAAAAAAGGTGCTGAGACCTGAAAAAGATTGAGGGTTAGTGGTGCTGTATGGGTATAGCTTTCACCAGCCTTTCCTTTGTGATGTTGGTGTTCCCTTTAAAAGGGATGTGTCACCTATACAAGACTTAAAGGGGAACTACCACCCCGCAATAACTTAAGCTTCACTGATTGCTCATCTGGCGACTAGCTGCTTAGTAGCGCTAGTCGCCAGAAATATTACCCGGTTCACCAGATATCGGCGTTTTACCGATGGTGACAGCGCAGGCGCACGGACGTCACTGTGAAGAGACGTCCGTGCTTCCTGCTCCTGTCACCATCGGTAAAACGCCGATATCTGCTGAACCGGGTAATATTTATGGCGACTAGTGCTACTAAGCAGCTAGTCGCCAGATGAGCAATCAGTGAAGCTTAAGTTATTGCGGGGTGGTAGTTCCCCTTTAAGCTAAATAGTTAGGTTATATCAACAATAGCACTAAAAGTGTGTTTATTTTTTAAAGTAAAGCTTTGTTTTGTCAAAATTTAATTTATAAAGTATGGGCTGCAGGTACGTCTGGACAGACTGCTGTTACCTGCTTTGTAACCGCAGTCCGTCGCTCTGCTCCCCTCCCTGTAGCCAGCCTCCTCCGATGACGGAGGCTTTAGTCTGTGAGCTGGAGCGGTCTCATTGGAGCCACCTGCTTTCATTCTACCCGGAGCCACCGGGTAGGAGTGGGCAGGATTGGGAGACCTTCTCATGTCAATAAGGGAAAGCCTCCCTCACTGATGTCAGAGGGTTTCCCAATCCCACCCATTCCTACCCAGTGGCTCTGGGTAGAATGAAAGCAGGGGCGCTCTCTTGCCCCACCACTGATGCCTCACCAAAAGGTCTGACCTTTAATAATATTTAACCCACTGAGTGCCACAGAACTACCCAACGTATTGAGAAAAAAAAAGTTTGGTGCACTGGCGAAGCTAGTTGGTATATACAAATGCTTTAGTGGATACGGTACAAACATTAAGTTAGAGTCAAGACTTACCTATGGGCAAACACCAAACACCACCCATATAGCATGCTTAGGATAAGTAATAATCTCTTGGTGATTTCCTCTGTGCCTTCTTAGCAGGGTGCAGCTGAACAGAATGCCCCCCTAAATCCCCATACTTTCCCACACTGCCTATACATTGGTGCAAGAATCGTAAAGACAAGAATGTTTGTGGTAAATAGCAAACAGATAGGTGTTAGGCAGGCAAATCACACCAAAAAACATGGTTACTTGTGTATTTTTGCCCAGAATCGTATTTGTACATTATTTTTTACAGAAGTATTTTATGAGGATGGATACATTGAGATTGTCTCTTGTTTTCAAGTAGATCCTTAGTTTATTTACCTCAGACGGGTAAAAACCTGAGTGGTTTGAACAGATTCTACAGATGGTGCAGTAACCAGATGAGCTATGTTTCCACTTTTGTCTCTGCAAAGTGCAGGGGAGGGCTGGCCTGGGGGGCAGGAGGGCAGTTGCCCCCTGGGCTGGTCATGTGTCTGGGCTGGTGGGCCACTGCCTCACTCAATCTTCCACTTGTAAATGGAGCTAAACTAGAGATACCACAGAGCTTACATATGAAATTAATCTAAATACAAATTATAACGCAGAGCTACAATCCAAATAGAGCTACACTAGTAGTATAGCCCTTTTACCTTGTAAACTCTATGGCATCAATAGTGTAGCTTTACTTAAATTGTAAGCACTGTAATATCACTAATGTAGCCCTATTTCAACTGTGAGCTCTGTGGTATCACTTGTCTTACTTCACAACATTAGGACAATTTTAAAATTAACGAAACAGGGTTGGGCTGGGACAGTGGGCTCGGCCGATAGTAGAAATGGGCCACTTCATTGTATTTGCCCTCTGGGCTGTATGTTGCCAGCCCTCCCCTGGCAAAGTGGGGGGGGGGCAGACAAGGAGAGAAGAGAACATGGAGAGAAAGAAAAGTATGGAGAAAAAAAGAGGAAAGGAAACTGGGCAAGGAAGAGGAGTATTGGAGTATTAGAAAAGCAATCAGAGAGAAAGAATAGGTACTGGAAAAGGAAGGGGAGCTAAACAGGAAGGCTAAAAGAGGTACAGCAAGGACTACTGTATTGCTGACTCAGCTGTACCAGGCAGGATTAACTCTTTGAGTGCCAGATACCCCTTTGGCACTCAAAGGATTAAATTGAAAGACTCATTTGCGGTAAAGTGCCCCAAGCTGGTCATCTCTGTTTCATAAAAAGGTATGTTTGTAGCGTTAATAGTGTAAATAGAAAAGGACAAATTGAGAGGGAACCCCAAAAAGTTGGGAGAAGTAAATGAAAGAGACAGAGAGAAAGGAAAGTGGTAAGATAAATAAGAGAGGGGAGAAGTAGGAGAAATGAGAGCAAAGGCTAGCAGTAGGAGAAATGGAGAGAAGAAGAGAAACAACAGAAGGTGTAGTAGAAGTAAGAAAGAGGAGCAAAGAACAGGGAAAAGACAAAACAAGAGGTGTGAGAGAAGGAGATATGTGGGAGAAGAGAGAGAAGGAGAGGTGTGGGATAATAGAGAGAGAGAGAGAAGGAGAGATGTGGGAGAAGAGAGAAGGAGAGATGTGGGTGAAGAGAGAATGGGATCTGTGTGAGAAGAGAGGGAATGAGAGATGTGAGAGAAGATAGAGAGAAGTAGAGGTGTGGGATAATAGAGAGAGAGAGAGAAGGAGAGATGTGGGAGAAGAGAGAAGGAGATCTGTGTGAGAAAAGAGAGAAGGAGAGATGTGAGAGAAGATAGAGAGGAGAGGTGTGAGAGAAGAGAGAGAAGGAGATCTGTGGGAGAAGACTGAGAAGGAGAGGTGAGAGAGAAGGAAAAGTGTGGGAGAGGAGACAGAAGGAGAGGTGTGGGAAAAAACAGGAAGTAGTAGTGTGAGAGAAAAGAGAGAAGGAGAGGTGTGGAAAGAAACAGAGAAGTAGAGGTATGAGAGAAGGAGAGGTGTGGAAAGAAACAGAGAAGTAGAGGTATGAGAGTGTGGCAGAAGAGAGAGAAGGGGATATGTGGGAGAAGATAGAGAAGGAGAGGTGTGAGAGAAAAGAGAGAAGGAGAAGTCTGGGAGAAGAGAGAGAAGGAGAGGTGTGGAAGAAAAAGAGAATGAGAGGTGTGACAGAAGAGAGAGAAGGAGAGGTGTGGAAGAAAAAGAGAATGAGAGGTGTGACAGAAGAGAGAGAAGGAGTGGTGTGGAAGAAAACGGAGAGGGAGAGGTGTGCGGGTCAAGAAAGAAGGAAAATCTGGAAAAAGAGAAAGAATGAGAGGTATAGGAAAAGAAAGAAAGAAAGATAGAAAGAAAGAAAGAAAGAAAGAAAGAAAGAAAGAAAGAAAGAAAGAAAGAAAGAAAGAAAGAAAGAGAAAGCAGTATTGCAGGTGTATTTAACTGTAGGACCTCCAAATCTTGGGGACTACATCTCCCATCATCCCTATCCACACAGAAGGGGATGTAGCCTCCAACAGCTGGATGTCCACCAGTTGACTTTCTCTGAAACAGGAGGAAAGTGGCTAATGGAAGAAAAGGTGTAGTGTTAGAACAACGGAGGGAGCAAGGAAATTGTATAAATGAAAGAGAAGCAATAATGCATTTAGGCTTTCTACTGCCCTAGGTCCATAGTAACAAAGTAACATAGTAACATAGTAATTTAGGTTGAAATAAGACTTGCGTCCATCTAGTTCAACCCTTTTCCTATTCCTGTTTACCATCGTTGATCCAAAAGAAGGCAAAAAAAACACAACAATACAGCAATTTCAAATTCTGCCCCGAATGGGGGGGGGGGGGAGAATTCCCTCCTGATTCCAAATGGCAATCAGATTTCTCCCTGGATCAACAAGCCCTATGTAAAATATTAATCCTAATACTAACGTACATAGCCCTCTATGTTATGTTCTTTTAAATAAGTATCCAGGCCCTTTTTAAAGGCGTCTAATGTATTCGATAGCACCACCTCCTCAGGCAGTGAATTCCATACCTTTATTGTCCTTACTGTAAAGAAACCCTTCCGCTGTTGTAGATTAAATCTCCTTTCCTCAAGTCTAAGCGGGTGGCCCCTTGTCCTATGTACTGTTCTGTTAATGAACAGGTCTTTGGAGAGCCCTTTGTATGCGCCCTGAACATATTTATATAGTGTTATCATATCCCCTCTAAGACGCCGTTTCTCTAGTGTATACAAGTTTAACTTTTCTAGCCTTTCCTCATAACTAAAACTTTCCATTCCCAATCAAGTATATGCACCCCCATACACACTTTGTCACACCCTCATTTTATCAGGCCCTTTTTCAGTCTATGCCTCTTTTAGGGTTGCCACCCAGCCGGTATTTTACCGGCACAGCCGGTAATTGGCTCACTGGAGCCGGTGCCGGTATTACTACTATACTGGCAACTGAAAAGCCGGTATTTGTATGTGTCCTGAGAGGGGAGTGAGGTGACTGAGCAGGGAGAGGGCGCCACGGCTGTGTGGTGATGTTGCAAGTTCTATTAGCTTGATATACAGCGGGCAGCATTGCATATGGTTTGATCCCAGTGCCTGTCTCCAAGAGGCATTGTAGCTTCCGATCCTTGCTTCCTGTCATGTGATGTGACATTGTCGCTAGCTGAATCCTGACTTGCTAGCAGCGCTTGCTGTATGTCCCACTCGCACATCCAAAACAGCACTCTGCCAGGTGAGTTTGACGCTGACTATTAATGGTTTATAATGGTCCTGTCCGTTTATGTGGGTGTGATAAAGCTGTGGCAGCATACTTCTTACAGCTTTTAATCGCCTGGCTTACTGCCTCTACTTTTACTATGTTCCTCACAGTAGTTACTATTGCTTGTGCTGTGAGTTGAGTATCAATCATGAACATGTCATGTTTTCCAGTAGCCCCTTGATCGATTAAATTTACGTATTTTCTACTGCAAACATCTTTTTTTTTAATAATGAAATTCAATGTCCTTAAACCCCTGGAAGACAGAGATGCTTCCAGCTCATTGGTAAGCAATGTGTTGGAAGGTTGGAAACATCTCTTAGCACACAAGGGCATACCCCTCTGAGTGCCAGAGATTGAGTTGGATACCTCCTTGGCACTCAGAGGGTTAAAATACTATGTCTCTCCTTAAATCAATGTGTATAGTAAAGAGTAGGGTGGGTACCAGTGTGTGTATGTGTGAGAGAGAGAGAGAGAGAGAGTGTGTTTGTGTGTGTATATATACACGTGTGTGTGTGTGTGTGTGTTTGTCTTTATATGTGTATGTGTGCATCTGTACGTGTGTTTCTGACTGTGTGTATATGTGTGCCTATATGTGTGTGTCTGTGTGTATATGTTTGTATGTGTGTGTCTATGTGCATGTATATGTGGTTGTGTATCTTTCTGTGAGTGTATGTGTGCACCTGTGTGTATGTGTATTTGTGTGTTGTGTGTACATGCATGCACATGTGTTTGTATGTGCCTATATGTGAGTTTATGTCTGTGTTTTTGTGTGTGTGTGCTGGGTGTGTGTACATGTGTAATGTGGAAATATATGTTTGTGCTTATGTGTATATGTGTGTGTGTGTGTGTGTGTGTGTGTGTGTGTGTATATCATGTACGTCTTTTTAAAGAAATTAACATTTTTAATGTTTATATTGGAAGTGGACATGGCACTCTAAGGTAAACTTAGTTATATTTAAAGAAAATAAAAAACTGCCTTAATGTTGCATTAGGCATTATATATATAATAATAATAATAATAATAATATAGTCTTTGAGAGATTAACCTTTATTTGTTGGTGGCATAGTGTGCAGATAGCTTGGTTGCTGTCACTGTCTACTTCCCTGCACATGCTATGGGGCAGGCACACTGGACTTGCTGGCATTAAAATCTAATGCTGGGGCAGTGTGTCCACTGGTATACACTACAGTGATCATACCCTGCAGTGCATACCCTTAGAGTGCAGATTTTGATGTTAGAGGCTAATGCCATACGACCCCACACTTTCATACCTGTGAATTTCATTTTCATGTCTTGAGACCCTGGAGAGGGCTCATGTGCTATGACCGGGGATATGTATGATACAATTAGCATCACAAAGTGGGGCTTAATTGGGCAAGTGTGCAGGGTTTATTGGTTTTGTACTTGTGAAGTGGGAGGAACAGGGTGGAAAGGAGGAGGAGTAGAAGGAATAGGGTGGGAAGGAGGAGAAGTAGAAGGAATAGGGTTGGAAAGAGGAGAAGTGGGTGCAAAGTGGGAGGAACAGTCTGGAAAGGAGGAGAAGTGAGAGTAACAGGGTGGAAAGGAGGAGTGAGCAGAGTTTCACCAGAGTGCTTTATGAGAACTGAGCTCCTGGCACCTGGAATGAGGAGCGTAAAGCTCAGTTTTGTAGGGTCATGCAACATTAAGTGGTTCTGCCACTTTTGTGGCCCCTCCCTTTTGTGGCCCCTCCCTTTTGTGGCTCCTCCCTCACCGACCCAGAACTATGGCCGGTATTTTTTTTAGGAAAAGGTGGCAACCCTAGCCTCTTTCCTTAAAGCAGAACTACCACCCAATAAAAACATTGCCCCATATAATTGCCAGAATTATTACCAGATTAAAGAGAATTCGCTATTCTTCCCGGACTGACAACAGAACAGAGCACTGACATCTTGCCACAGTGACATACACGAGCCTGTGCTGTCAGTCCCAGTCTGGTCTAGGAGGAGTTGCTAGGAGCCGTTCGGGTCTGGAAGGGACTGACAGTGCAGGCGCGCAGACGTCACTACTGCAAGATGTCCGCGCTCTGTCCTGCTGTCAGTCCGGGAAGAATAACGAATTCTCTTTAATCTGATAATAATTCTGGCGACTAGAGCTACTGAGCAGCTAGTTGCCAGATGGGCAATTATATGGGGCAATGTTTTTATTAGGTGGTAGTTCCGCTTTAAATACTATACAAATGAGTATCAAACTACATTTGGATATGTTCACTTTGGAAAAGAGGCGTATATGAGGAGGCTGTAAGCCAGAGGTAGACAACCCGAGGCCTCCAGATGTTGTGGACTACAGCTGCCATCACCCCCCACCAGTCAAATTCTGGTGGAGAAGGATTTAAGTTATAGTTCAGAAAAGCTGGAACGCCTCAGCTTGACCACTCCTGCTACAAGTCTTGAGCCTTGTAGTTATAAATTAGCAAAATAGGGCATCATATTTAGAAAATGTATAGAAGCACAAAGAGGCAATGCCACCAAACCTGCTGCCCCAGGCCTAAATACACTACTGAAGCAAGGGTGGAAATTGTGCAAAAAGTGAAGGCAGAGAGAATATTCAGTAAGAAGATATAGCACGGAGGGGCTAATTGTGAAGGTTATATGTTGCAAGATGATTGATGCTGGGTTGCTCCTCTCAGACTGCCTGTCACACTGCAGGAATGTTTAATGTTCTCATTATTGGATAGGCTGTTGTGTATATTTTTCTGTCAGCACCCTGGGCCCATCTCAACTGCCAAAGCACTTCAAAGGACTGCGGGCCATTTATCATGGCCGTGTGCTGGCTGAGCAGAGTGCTGGTGATTTGTTATGACTTGAGAGAGGCCTGACAGACAGGCCCTGCTGCAAAAAGGATCCTTTTCTGTGTCACACTGTGAGAACATCACTGTCCCCTGCAATGACCTGCCACAGTTACAGGAGGGGACATCAGCCACCTGACACTCTGCCCCTAGCAATGAGGCAGTAGTTTGAGCTCAATGTCTCAGCTCAATAAATAAAGCACTTTGCAAAAATACATTCTGATAATGAAGATGTAGCACAGTATAACAATGCTGAAAGTCTCAATACACACAGAAAAAATACACATTGTATAAAATTCATGAATGTGTGTGTATGCTAACAGTAAATGTGCTGCATCGTATGACATTACTGTAGCGAGGTGGACAACCTGTGGTCCACCAGCCGTTGTTGAACTATAATTCAGTCATCATCAACCAGCATTAATTTGGATGAGGATGATGGGAGTTGTAGTCTAACACCTGGTTTCAATCTGCTCACCCATGCACTATACAATAATAATAAAAAATTACTATAAAAAGATACAGCTGTAACTATATGTATGCACATATGGTAAGGATTACTTGTCTTTATAAAGAGCCAGCATACTGCTCAACAATGTAGGATTGATGCATACATTCATCTATATAATTAATAACATATCTATTCACCTATAATTTATCTGCCACATTATATAATGATGTTGAGCATCTATGAACACTGCTGTGTAAAACTATGTTGATTACCTGTACTCTGATAATAAGCGTGTTGCTCTGTATAACAATGAAGAAGACTAGTATGCTGATATCTAATAGGCTGTGTTTTATAAAGATGCTGGGAGGGATATATGAGTACGATTCATCTGTAAACTAAGAGAAGAAATCAGTTGTCTAGCGAAAAGTCTGCGCAATACCAATTCTCCCCTTAAAAACACTTGCACCAAGGGGAGGGCAGTGGGGCAGCATAAGGGCATCTCAGGGTGTTTCATACCTCTGTTTCTTGTTTAACACAGTGTGAAAACCACTAGGGAATAGGTTTGTGCATGATTTTGTTGAATTGCGCATGAAAATTCAAGATTAGCGAACGGCTGCGTATATTTATTTTTTGTGGGCGTGGCTAAGATTAATGAATCTGTGTGAGTGGAATAGCGAATGCTCCTAATGCAAGAACTGCTATTGCAAATGAATTTATACGTCTGTGTACTGTTGTCATAAAATGGAATTTTTCATGTGCAATTCAAGAATCGTTCGGTATTTAGCTTCCTGAATTAGAATATGTGCAAAATCTATCTGCGCACAAAAATGCCTTTATTTGATGCGAACGTTTCTTGCATCGCACCAAAAGTTTTAACAATTACAGAGTGTGTGCATGACACATTGCATCATTTCTCCCAAGTGTCCCTCTTTCCCACCCTGGTGTCCCTATTTTAGGAGATTAGACTGTGTGATGGGTATATAAGGGTATCACATTGCTCTACAGCGATAAAACTCACATTAATTTTTGTATAAACATCAGTATATGTGTTCATAAATAAGTGTGTGCATATAAAATACTTTGGTCTAGTTCTAAATCATTTATTCAGTCACACAAAGAGGTGTCAATAGGTCATAAAATAACCTAAAAAGTCTCAGTAATGCCCTGCCCACCAACCACACACCCTAAAACAAAAGTGTCCCTCTTTGGTAATTTGAAATGTTAGGAGGTATGTTGCACTAATTAGATCATATGCACTAGTGAATACCCCTGGGTGCAGCCTCTGGTGTTGGAGGCTAACACAAGTGGAGCTATGCTGGTGGATTTTACATTCTCCCCACTGAGGAGCAGACAGGGAACGAGAAACAGCTATATTTTATGCAGCTTTATGTTTTTTATATCAAAACTTCAAGGCTTCCAAATTAGTTTTACAGACAGTCAAGTAATATATCATTCAATAGCACCAATTATTTGAAGAGAACATTTGAAAACAGAACCTATTAGTCCAGAAGGTTGGATGTGTGTCTAGGGGAGCTAAGAGAGGGGAGAAATTGGAAATGAGATAAGAAGAATAAGGGGGAAATGCACAGAGCGATGGACAATGCCTATTAATTGAGGTGGGGATCTATATACTGATAATACGTCTCCTGCACTGTACACTACACTGAGGCTGATTTACTAAGAGAATGGAGCAAATCAACTGCACCACAGGGAACAAGTTTAAAGACCTCATATTTCCATTGATTCAAACAGAGCTTTTATTCCTTTCAATGATAGATCTCCTGTGCATTGTAAAACATTCAATGGGTTCAAAAACTTGTTTAATAACGAGAATGTGCATTTGTTTCCCCATAGTGCAGCTGGTTTGCCCCAGAATTGCTCCTCTTTGTCTTTATGTACCTACATGCTGATGGTACTATGTATAATGATGAGGCGTAAACATTCATAATAAACAGGCTGATCAGTACAATGATAGTGTCTGCATATTAACAATACACACACTGCACTCTGTATTAGTGCAGCAGAGTATCTACACATTGATAATTTTAGCTCTGGTTTTGACACTGCTTTACCGGGTCTCCTGGGCAGAGGCTGAGTCTCTGGATGTGGGGAATTTCTACTGAGACTCTGCCCACTTCTGCTCTTTCCCATTCTGTTCCTCCTTCCCCAGCCTATTTTTACCATTTTTTTCACCCGTTAAGCCCTGCCCCCCACTCACAGTTAAATCCTGTCCTTTTTTTACGCAATTCACATAATTGTTCTCACCCTTTCGGCACCAAAGAAAACACATCAAAGTTCCCAGGTATGTTAATAATGAATACCCTGCACTGTATAATTAGGCTGATATATCTACATACTGATAATGGAAAGCTACTTTGTACATTGATGATCTCTATACACAGATATGTATATCTAAACAGACAACATGATGTTCCACAGAACAGTACTATGGGGGAGATGCACTAAGGTGTGATAAAGAGGTGATAAAGTGGAGATGACTTTTCCAATTATATAACTTCTCCAAATACTATTATATTCTATGGAGTCTATGCACTAACATGTCTCAAACTGGAGAGACCATTGTGAATTAGCACAATAGAATAACATAGGAACTGGAGAAATCATCTCCTCTTCATCATCTCATTATCACACTTTAGTGCATGTCACCCCATGAATTAATCTGCAATGAAAAAAGATGCATTATATTGTGATGAATCTCGGTACAGTACTAATAAACTTGCTGTGGTGGTACTGGGTATCTACAGATCGATAATGAACATGATGGACTGTATAATAACTACAGTTTATCTGTGTGATAAACTAGTCATTTTTCTGTAAATAATTTTTGAGAAATTAAACTTTCCATTCACATGGCACAGTGTGGCATGTTATGCTAATTCCCTGTACATTATGGTAAATGGTTCTGTTTGAGGCCAGACTTATAGCTTGCTGTGCTATTAGAAATGTCCCCATTGTATGAATGGTAATATAATGAATGGTAATATTTGCACACCAGAGAAACTAATATAACCTAAAGTTTACCACTGTGCCGTAAAAAAAGATTAATTTGTCAAAAAATAAGCAAAATGTATAGGCAATTTATTTTAACACTCAAAGTTTTAAATCCCTTTAATATTAACTAAACTTTTCTTAGATTTATGGTCCACTTTAAAAGGATAGTAATGTTTCATAATAAAAGCGGCTCTAATTAATCATCATAGTATTTGAACTTTGGAGAGTGTTATATCAATACTGTCAGAGTTGTAGTTCAAGAGTAATTCAATGACAAAGTATCCCCCTCCCGCCCCTTTTACTGATGTAACACTGCTCAGCCAGATCAGAAGGAAGGTGCCCAGGTAGACTGCAGAGAGGGAAAATCTTCCATTAAGATAAGGGAAAAACCTGAAAAACTTGTCAAGGGGGCAGGGCTTTCATTGTTCTCATAGGAAGAAGATTGTCCCCTGCTGTTATCTGTCTGGTCTACGGACTGGATTCCACATCTGAGAAGAGATAGCTTACACTAGGTAAAAGGGGCGGGAGGGGAAACTTTGCTTGTGAATATCTCTCAAACCATCAAGGTTTGAGAGATAAGACTTATATCGTTCTTCATGTTTTTTAATGCCTACACAATAAAATAAAGAAAAAACGAAGTATTACTATTCCTTTAACTCCAAGGTGATGTGTAATTCATTTCTTTCCAATGCATCACATACTTCTCTGGTCCTTGCTGAAAATAACAACTAAAGATGTAAGAAGTATCACACCCTAAAATGCTTTGATGAAAAAAGCTTTATCGTGCTCTGACAGCCTCGTTCCTGTGTCACACAGATTACCTTTACCTAAACAAGCATGTTATAGGTCAGACACAGGGCCGGCGCCACCTATAGGCGAGGTAGGCGCTGGCCTAGGGCGCATATGTACTGGTGGCGCGGGTATGCAGCGGAGAAGAGCTGCGCCCGCTGCCCTCACGCACCACACAGGGAACGCAACACAGTCAGATCTGTGTCGCTACTGTGCTCCCTCATCACTGTCAACTTTTTAGTAATGCAGAGCACGCTGGGAGTCATGATCGCCCGGTGTGCTTTGCATTACTGAAGAGAAGACTGCGCGGGAGCTCCAGGTATGTGATGGGGGGCAAGTTGGAGCTGATGGGTGGCAAAGTGGAGCTGTTGGGGGGCAAAGTGGAGCTGATGGAGGCAAGTTGGAGCTGGTGGGGACAAGTTGGAGCTGATAGAGGGCAAAGTGGAGCCGGTGGGGGCAAGTTGGAGCTGGTGGGGGGCATCTCTTACAGGCATCTCCAGACCAGGGGCAGACTGGCCCAGGGGGCAGAGAGAGGACAATCATGAAAAGAGGTGGGATATAAGTAGGCGGGGTATAAAGGGGTGGGACACAAGGGGCGGAGCCAAATGGACAGCAAAATTAGGTTTTGCCTAGGGTGGCAAAAATCCTTGCACCAGCCCTGGTCAGACAGCTGATAAAATCTTAGGAAGGTATTGGGCACAAGATCCCCCCTTCTTGTCAGACAGGCATGCATATATCATATCATCTGTTATATGTATAAAAATTATAGATGTTCGACATATCAGTTCTTAGAAAGCATACACTAATGATGCAATGTCTGGCTGTCTAAACCAGATTTTGTGTCTCCTTTACAAAACAACGCTTTTGGGTTTCTTACTGTAAGTGCATATGATTCCTATTCATTTTGGATGGTAGCTTATATTTTAAGATAAATACGTTGTAAAGAGTACAGTTCTGGTATGTCTGGTAGTAAAAATGAGATAACACAATGGACTATCTTGGAACATTTTGTCTTGTTACAAAAGGCAGCTAAAGGGCTAGATGTTGCATCACTATTTGCACTTACACATACACTGTCCATAGGGTCTGGAGAACCAACTGAGGAGAGATTCACTAAATCCTGATGCTATGGTGATGTGTAGTGAGCTATAAGTAAATGTGCAGATAGCAGACAGTGATCTGATCAACGCATTATTTAAGTAAGATAATTTAATATGATCGGACACTTTTTATTGTAACCATAATAAGTTGGGGGAATCTTGAAGAAATTTCAGATATGTGGGTAAACTATGGATAGGAAATACTATTTAAATGGATTGTAATATTTTAAAATAAATGCAGCTCCAATTATTCTTTATATTTTTTGGGCCATGTAGAGCAGTATTATCATTCTCTACGATGTGTAGTTCTCGAGTAATTGAATTATAAATAGTCCCCCTCCCTCTCCTTTTACCTATTGTAAGCCGCCTTCCCTGAGATGTGGAATCTGGTCGCTTGACTGGACAGCTCACAGCAAGGTACAATCTTCTGGATGTGAGCATAAGAAAAACCCAGCCCTCCTGGAAAAAGGAAAGCAGGTTTTTCCTTTTGCTAACAGAAGATTGTCCCTTGCTGCTATCCATCTGGATGGGCTTGCTGTGCAGCTTTACATAGGTGAAAGGAGCGGGAGGAGGACACTTCAATTACTCTGGAACTGCACATCATGGAGAATGATAATAACACTCTACATGGCCCAAAAACTACAATGAATAATTGGAGCTGCATTTATTTTTAAATATTACTATCCCTTTAAGTTGGTCTCTATTAAAGCTCAAATAAACCATTTGTGTTGTTGTGTAAACCCTGTGACATACCTCTACTGTTCTTAAAGGTTTAAATCATGAAATCTACACATGCCTGACGTTGGCGATGATAGGACTATGAACTTAGTGCATGTGGCGATGTACCACATTAATATATAAGCACACCCACATAAATATGACAATGGCTCATTAATTTCATTACCAAATGCAAATGAGCCACTGACAAACAAAATAGTAAACATGTAGAAGGAATGGCAGATTTATGATAATATTGCAGATTGTGTCGGATTGGTGGTGGGTTCACAGGGATATGATGGTGAAGACACCTTAGTGAATGCTGCAGATATGCCATTGGCACCACTTCACCACCATATTGCCACACTGTCCCCATGATTCTGAAACTAAAAGACCTCAGGTTCTACAAAAGTGTAAAGTGAAATTAAAGGGATAGTAATTCTTCGTTTTATCTTTATTTTATTCTGTATGTATTCAAAAAACATGAAGAACGATTTAAGTCTTATCTCTCAAACCTTCATGGTTTGAGAGATATTCACAAGCAAAGTTTCCCCTCCTGCCCCTTTTACCTAGTGTAAGCCATCTCTTCTCAGAATGTGGAATGCAGTCTATAGACCAGATAACAGCAGGGGACAATCTTCTTCCTATGAGAACAATGAAAGCCCTGCCCCCCTTGACAAGTTTTTCAGGTTCTTCCCTTATCTTAATTGAAAATTGTCCCTCTCTGCAATCTACCTGGGCACCTCCCTTCTGCTCTGGTTGAGCAGTGTTACATCAGTAAAAGGGGCGGGAGGGGGATACTTTGTCATTGAATTACTCTTGAACTACAACTCTGACAGAATTGAAATAACACTCACCAAAGTCCAAATACTATGATGATTAATTAGAGCTGCTTTTATTATAAAACATTACTATCCCTTTAATGCCTTATAAAAACGCAGGTGATTTTGAAAGAGCTTTCAAAATCACCTATATGTTAGCCATTTCATTTGAAACAATGGCTTATAAGACATTTAGATTTATTTGTAAATTTAAGCAAATCAGCTAGCACTGACTTGCACAGCTAGGCGCCATATACTAAAATGCTATACTGCTCTCCCTCCCATCGCTCACATTTAAACTTAATTTAGTAACAGAAGGGGGACCACAAGACCCCTCTCTTCAATCCAAAAAACAGTAAAATTAGGTTAATTTTAACGCTTTGAGTGCCTAAGTTGTAACAAGGTGTTAATTCCACTTTAAAAGCAATACCGTCAGTTGTCTTTCTGGTGCTAATGTCAGTTTGACTTTATTGAGCAGAATAGTTATTTACAGCTCTGTTTCCCAAGTGGTTCTATATCCATAGGCCTTCCCTATTGGCCCAAATCATTAGTCACTAGCCAATCCCTGAAATGAGGGTTGTACTGGGAAAGCAAAGGAGAGATCAGGGGTGGGCAACCTGAGCACCTCCTGCTATTGAAGACTAAGACCTTCATCAACTACAGCCAGTGGCTGGCGTGTGATGGTGGGAATTGTAGTCCAACAACAGCTGGAGGGCCACACTATGTCCACCTCTTTGCTAGACCCATATGATTCGTTCATAGTCTCCCACCTCTTTTGTCATAACCATGTAAATAGGTGATTGGAAATACGGTGCTTAAAGATGGGTGTTTATTCTTCGTGCACCAGTTGTGCTATACTGGCAACAATGTTAACAAGGAGCCACAGAGAGACTGGCACTTCCCTTTCTCTTTAGGACAGAGAGAGAGAAAGAGAGAGGGAGAGAGAGAGCGCAATATCTGCTGGCTTTGTTTCCTCTCGCAGGGCAGTGACATGATTAATCGTCAGCTTCTGATCTAATTTTGGAACATGAAAACCAGCACATTTGTCTTGAAGATGAACGATGTGTCTTACTCTGCAGATGGAAATTTCGAGCAATGAAAAAGATTAAAGTGAAATTCCACTCCTTAGACCTAATCATGAGTTGTAGATTATTCTGTCGTTCTAACCAGATGGCAACCCTGATTCCACATCCCCATTCTTATATTAATGAATACTAGACTGTTATATTTGACTTAGGTAAGTGAAATGTCTATCAGCTGTTAATGGACTGCCAGACACTATAACACATGTTGTGCTTCTATGAGGCCTTGCTACATTTTTCATGTTTTAGACTAATGGGGAACATTGTAATGCCCCACTGCTTTCTATCATTGTCACTGTTTGATAAATATTTTCACATGTAAGGAAAAAAAACTAAAAAAAAAAATACAACTTTTGTGTCCAGAGTTAATTTCCTTGTGTTGATCGCAACCATAAGTCTAAGAGTGAATGAATCCCCCTGAAGCTATCCTTACCAGGACTCAAGAGCAGGGTGATTAAGTTGCCAGTCAGAGTGGCCTGCACATGGCCATCCCTTCAAAAAAAAAACCTAATTATGGGCCGGGAGGTGATGTATGAGCAAGGTTATTTAAGGCTCATCTTCTGGGATAAGACTTCAATGGCAAAGGGGGAGTTTCCCAGAGTACAGGGTGAGTTTTAATCAAGATTTTTCCCCCCAGCACTATTAAAGATGGCCATAGACTACTGCACATGTTATATAAAGGGATGGGTATGAAATTTAATTGCACAGTGAATTTTCAGAGAAGGCAATCTAGTATGAAAGTAAAAATATGATGCAGCGCTGGATTTTAACTCAGACATAGGTATCTGAAACTGGACTGGTAGTTTAGGAATGTGAAGACTGTGTTTTATATGGAGCATTTGAGCTGGTTTTCTAGAGTCAGACCTATGTCTGATCTTGAGCAAAGCGCTTTATTTCTGACCTAAGTTAGCAAGAACTTAGGTTGTAAAATGTATGTCTTATTAGTACTGTAGGAACTCATTGTCTCACTGGTAGGTGGAAATTGTGTGTAATCTGGCATATTAACCTTTTAGCCACCAGTGAATTCAGTAAGTACTTGTATCCCAGCATTGATCTTCAAATTCTTGGTTGGTGGACAGCTATTCTGATTGGATGGCAAACCAGCCAGACTGATTGGGCAGTGCCTCAGACATCTTTATTGGCTTCATTCGATGGTGAACCAGCACACTGTCTAAGCCAGAGGCAGAGAATCAGTTGATTTCTCTAGCTGTTGTTGAACATTAGCATCTGTCATCATGAGAAGCCAGCAATAACTATAGAGCCAAAAAGTTGCCAGCTCCTGGTTTGCTGAGTAATGAATTAAGGAGCATTGGGGAACAAAGAATTCAGCTAAAGGGAAATAAGAGAAAGAGGAATAAGAGAAGGATTAACAGGAGTGAGGAGGGTAAGTGACAGTAGTGAGAAAAGGAAAAGAGGAGAAAATTAGGGAATGAATGGAAAAAAAAAAAGAAAAGTTGAAAGATTCGTAAGGTGTCTGGGGATTACCAGCCAAGCTTGGATATCACACCTGCAGAGCACAGAAGGTAATATATACTGCACTCCCCAGTGAACCTGGGTCTGGATCCTTGACAGCAATGGCGGTCTGCTTGAGTGCAAAGCAGCAGGGAGGCTGGAATGGGCACTAAAAATGGAGCAAAAGTTAGAGAAAGAAAGAGTACTGAAGCTAGATTTGATTATACAATACTGCAAGGCTTAGACTGGAATACTGACTGCTGGCATATAACAGCAGGACTATAAGCATAGCACATGCAAGTAACTGTATTCCTGAGTGGGTAGACCATGACTGGGACTGCAGTATCACAAATGTCCACTAATATGTAAAAAAAGGTAGAACTAGAAAGTGAAGTCACAAACATCACAAACAATGCTGGAGAGAGTGGAAACCTGGAAGCGGACAGAAGACAACAATATCAGGCAATGCTAAGTAGACTGTACATTTACTGTAAATATATATGCATATCACATTAAATGGCAATTTATAAATTGGACTCTTATTACACCAAAGGATCAGTATATATCTGGCCAGTAATCCAAATCAATATCTAATCACCTGGTCAAAAGTACAGTGTTCACTTACAAATCTTCCTGAGGAAACATCAATTACCAATGGCATTCAGATGGAATGAATATGTTCAATAGATTATGGTGAGATGAAGGCAATGAAGAATGACTGAGATGGTGGTGCAGGGACAATTAGTAAAGTTACATGTCCATTTGTGGTGTGATCCGTTGGATCGCTGGCATGTGGCCTTGGAGATTTCAGTGGTGTAGATACTGAGGGTGTCATTATGTGACTGCAGTGTGGGACTCCACTTCCATATTTATGGAGGTAAACAATGGATCTGTGGACCGCACGCCCATTGTGGATGCATTCCAGTGCAGATAGAGATGAGTCTCATCGTGGGATGACGATATCGCCATGTGACTGCAGTATGGAATTTCACTTACACATTTATGGGAGTCCATATTTATACAAGTCTACAATGTGTCTTTGGACCGCATGTCCATTGTGGATGCGTTCCAATTTAGATACAGACAAGTCTCTTGGATATTCAGATGAAATAGAACTCAAAATGTTCCAGAATAATCACACTGTACGTCATGGTTCCATTTGGTGTTTTCTGTGGGTGTATGGAGAGATAGAGGAAGTTAGGAGAGTGATCAATATGTCAGTTGACTGCCACTGGTGTTATTATTACAGATTCCGGGTCATAATGGCCCATAAGGAGTATATCCACTTCCGGGTTACTAATAATAAGTTTTCTAATCCCTATAGCAATATTGGGTTGAAGTTTGGGCGGCAATTATTGATGACCATTCAGGAATACTATTAATAAATGTTTCCTATATAGATATTAATAAATATGGTAATATGGGTTGCTTTCAGACTGATTTTGACCATTGTAGTTCAAATAAACCAATCTTCCAATCAGAAGGGTTGGTGGGGTTTTTAAAGTTTGTCGTGTCAGGTGCTGCTATGTCTTTTAATTTTTGGCTAATGCTTGGTCTGAGAATGTAGTTCAAGCACTAAGAAGTGTTATTAAGCTTGCCATTGTTTTTATTATTTTAAATTGTTAGAATCTTAATACTTTATGTAGTATTAAAAAAAAATGTATTAAAAATAATTGACTATAAAGAAAGCAGCAGTTTGTGGATTCCACACATCTTAAAGCACGTTTGCCTGAGTAGAGACAGGACATCATCTTTGCATGCTTTGTCTGTTGTAGTTGGGTGTATACTAGTGATGAGCGAGCACCCCGATGCTCGGGTGTTCGGCTGCTCTGACCGAGCGCCCCCGGAGGCTCGAGTGCTCGGCCGAGCACCCGAGCCCCATTGAAGTCAATGGGAGGACTCGAGCATTACACCAGGCACCCCCTGCTCTGATGAGGGGAGGGTGCCTGGTTCATAGGGAAAGGTCAGAAAATGATGGAAACACCACAGAAATGGTTCAGGGACAGCATAGGGAGGATGTCTGGATGCATCTTGGACTCCAACGTCGCTGCTGGGAACGATGTTTCGCCCGTAGTACTCCATTTTTACAGACTGACCGTAAAACACACAAACAGGAAGAAAAAAACGACTTTAGGTGAAAAATTGTTACCAAACAGTATTTGCTGTATATTTACTTGTATATCATCTGCAAATTCTGCAAAAAATTTCATCGATTTTTCGGAACTGGGGCCATGATTAAGAGGGAAACGTGCGCAGCGTAAAGCAGGTGTTCAACGTGGTTATGGCCCGGGTAAGGTACAGCATTCAGGAACGGAGGCCGCAGCTACCACAGGTTTTACAACATGTCCGTTTGCCCTTGTTAAGTCCAAAATTTATAGTCGGAACAGTGGGGTCTGATCCATTGAGTAAAAGTGACGAAGTGACTTAGTGGATGAAGCCAAGAACTACCTTCTGCTCTGTCAAACACCCCAGCCCTATTTAATTCAATGGGAGGACCTGAGGCACTCCGATACAACCTGTATATCACAAAATGGAGGGCCTCATTCACATTGAGGTACAATAGTTCAGGTAGTGGTCCAACACTCATAAAGCCTATGCACTAAGTGAAAGGGCTGCCAAAAATTAGACTGAAATGTCACTCCAATACACCCTTTATTACACATAAAGGAGGGCATCATACACACCCTTGAAAAATTAGGATTAATGGCCTGCTGGTGACCCTCTAAAACATTAGGGGCGAGGGCATGCCGCTAAGCTGACCATCTAAAACATTAGGAATGAGGGTCTGCTGCTGAGCCGACCATCTAAAACATTATGGGTGAGGGTCTGCTGCGGAGCTGACCATCCTAAACATTATATGCGAAGGCCCGCTAGTGAGCTGACGCTATAAAACATTATATGAGAGGGCCCGCTAGAGAGCTGACCCAATAAAACATCATATGAGAAGGCCCGCTGGTGAGCTGACCTATACAAAAATTGTCAAACAGGGCCCGCTGGTGAGCTGGCCCTATATAAAAATTATATCACAGGGCCCGCTGGTGAGCTGGCCCTATATAAAAATTATATCACAGGGCATATGGAAGAGGAGGAGGAGGATGAGAAGATTAAGAGTCAACCATATACCCGTTTTTTTGGGTGGAAGGGGTGAATGGGAATACAGAGTATTCCCATCATTGTAAATAACATATCTAAAGTGACTTTATGTTCACCCGGGGCTTTCCTCCAGTGGAGTGGAGAAGTCAGGGGAAATCCAGGCCTTGTTCATTTTTATAAGTGTCAACCTATCAGCATTTTCGGTGGAAAGGCGGATACGCTTATCTGTTATGATGCCACCAGCAGCACTAAATACCCGCTCAGACAGAACGCTGGCGGCAGGGCAGGCCAGCACCTCCAAGGCGTAGAGTGCCAGTTCATACCACGTGTCCAGCTTGGACACCCAGTAGTTGTAAGGCACAGAGGTATCATTGAGGACGCTGACACGGTCTGCTACGTACTCCTTCACCATCTTCCAAAACTTTTCCCTCCTTGTGACACTAGGCTGCGCATCAGGGTGAGGGTGCTGGCGGGGTGTCATGAAGGTGTCCCACGCCTTGGAGAGTGTTGCCCTGCCTTTGTCGGAACTGCTGTGTGCTCCCCTTTTCTCCCCTTCTCGGTTGGCCAAGGTAGCACGTACTCTGCCGCCAGCATTGTCAGATGGAAAATTTTGGAGCAATTTTTCGACAAGAACCTTCTGGTATTGCACCATTTTGCTTGTCCTCTCCACCGGAGGAATGAGAGATGAGAAATTCTCTTTGTAGCGGGGGTCCAGAAGGGTGAACACCCAGTAATCCGTGTTGTCTAAAATGCGTATAACGCGTGGGTCACGGGAAAGGCATCCTAACATAAAGTCAGCCATGTGTGCCAGAGTACCAACAAGCAAGATTTCGCTGTCCTCACCAGGAGGATGACTCTCAATCTCCTCATCCTCTTCCTCCTCTTCTGCCCACCCACGCTGAAGAGATGGAACTAAAGTTCCATGGCTACCCTCTGTAGCGGAGGCAACCGTGTCTTCCTCCTCCTCCTCCTCCTCCTCCGCCTCCTCCAATTGTCGCTGAGAAAACGAAGTGAGGGTGCTCTGGCTATCACCTTGTGTAAGCTCTTCCTCCCCCATTTCCACCTCTTCCACATGCAAAGCGTCGGTTTTAATTGTGAGCAGCGAGCGTTTCAGTAGACACAGAAGTGGGATGGTTACACTGATAATAGCGTTATCGCCGCTCACCATCTGTGTCGATTCCTCAAAATTGCGTAAAACCTCACAGAGGTCTGACATCCATTCCCACTCCTCACTTCTGATTAGAGGAAGTTGAACGGAGAGGCGACGACCGTGTAACAGCTGGTACTCCACTACTGCCCTCTGCTGCTCACAAAGCCGGGCCAACATGTGGAAGGTGGAGTTCCAGCGCATGCTCACGTCACACAGCAGCCGGTGAGCTGGCAATTGTAAGCGCTGCTGCAGCTTCAACAGGCCGGCTGAAGCTGTTGATGACTTACGGAAATGTGCACACACTCGGCGCACCTTCGTCAAGAGATCATGCAAATTGGGGTAGGTTTTTAGAAATCGCTGAACCACTAAATTAAATACATGCGCTAGGCATGGTACGTGTGTGAGCTTGCCGAGCTCCAAAGCCGCCACCAAGTTACGCCCATTATCACACACAATCATGCCTGGTTGCAGGTTGAGTGGCGAGAGCCACTGCTCGGTCTGGTGACTAATCCCCTGAAACAGCTCTGAGGCCATGTGCTGTTTGTCCCCAAGGCAGATCAGCTTCAGCACGGCCTGTTGACGCTTCCCCACTGCAGTGCTACACTGCTTCCAGCTACCGGCTGATGGGTGAGTGGCGCTGCGCGCAGAGAATTCGGAGGTGGAAATGGAGGAGGAGGAGCCAATAACGTAGGTGCTGGCGGAAACCCTGATGGAGGTAGGGCCCGCAATCCTCGGCGTGGGTAGCACCTGTGCCATCCCAGGGTCCGAGTCGCTCCCAGCCTCCACGACATTCACCCAGTGTGCCGTCAGGGAAATGTAGCGTCCCTGGCCACAAGCACTTGTCCATGTGTCAGTCGTTAAGTGGACCTTCCCAGTAACTGCGTTGGTCAGGGCACGGGTGATGTTAAGGGACACATGGTGGTGTAAGGCGGGGACGGCACACCGGGAAAAGTAGTGGCGGCTGGGGACTGCGTACTGAGGGACAGCTGCTGCCATCAGGCTGCGGAAGGACTCAGTCTCCACAAGCCTAAATGGCAGCATTTCGATGGCCAGTAATTTGGAAAGGTGTGAGGTTAGTGCTATGGCCTGTGGGTGGGTGGCTGGGTATTTTCGCTTGCGCTCAAATGCCTGGGGTAACGACATTTGGACGCTGCGCTGGGACAGGGAAGTGGATGTGGTCGCTGATGGTGCTTCAGATGGTACAGGTGCAGGGCGGGAGGTATGCGGGCCTGCGCCTTCGACAGGCGATTGGCCGGCACCGAAAACAGGGGAAGAGGAGGCAGTGGTGTGGCCTGCAGACACAGATTGGCGATCCGGGCGTTCCTCCCACTTATTACGGTGCTTGGATGCCATGTGTCGGATCATGCTGGTAGTGGTGAGGTTTCTAGTGTACATGCCTCGGCTCATTCTGGTGTGGCACAGGTTGCAAACTACAATTTTTTTGTCGTCCGCACTTTCCTTAAAAAAACGCCATACCGCGGAACACCTAGCCCTTGGCAAGGGAGATTTACGCAAGGGGGTGCTCCGTGGAACATTTGCGGGCCGGTTTGGTGCGGTCCACCTTCTTTCTTTAGCCACACCACTGCCTCTTCCAGCCTGTTGCGGTGCTGCAGATGGCTCACCCTCAGGACTGCTGTCATCGCTCGGCTCTCCACCTTCCCAGGTGGGGTCAGTGACCTCATCGTCCACCAAGTCCTCCTCCACTTCCTCACTCTGATCATCCTCCTCATTTCTTGATCCCACCACATACTCAGTCATTGACAACTGTGTATCATCCTCCTCATCAAGGTCTTGAGACAGTAATTGTGGTTGATTTGATGGCAACTGTGTCTCATCATCATCATCATCATCCACTTCCTTTGACCTTAAATGCCATTCCCCTCTGTCATCTTCATGTGATTGGGTACCCTCTAGAGGTTGTGAATCAGGGCACAAGATCTCATGTTCCTCTGCAAGCGTGCTTGGAGAGAGGTTCAAATGAAGGATTGGTGATGAGACGAGCTCCTCACTATATCCCAGTGTGGGATCACTTCTTTGGCCAGACCCTCTATGGTGGGAGGAAGGATGATCAGGGTGAGGATTATGTTGACCAGACTCTTGGCTACTGAGAGTGGACTTGGTGGAAGACAGGGTGGTGCTTAACCGACTGGAAGCAGTATCAGCTGAAATCCAACCGACCACCTGTTCGCAGTGGTCTGACCTCGAGAGTGATGTCCTGCGACGCCCTGTAAACTGAGACATGAAGCTAGGTATGGTGGATGTCTTTCTGTCTTGTGCTCTGGCACCAGGCACAGTTTCTACGCGTCCTGACCCGCGCCCTGAACTATCAGGATCACGTCCACTTCCCCGTCCCTTTTTACCCGCCTTCTTCATATTACACGGAATATATGCCGCTAATCTGCGGCTAGGCACACTAAACAGAATGTGACGCTAATCTGTGGCTATTTTCAGTGAACGGAATATGTGACGTTAATTTTAAAATTTGCACACTAAACAGAATGTGAAAATAATCTGTGGCTAGGCACACTAAACAGAATGTGACGCTAATCTGCGGCTATTTTCAGTGAACGGAATATGTGACGTTAATTTGAAAATTTGCACACTAAACAGAATGTGAAAATAATCTGCGGCTAGGCACACTAAACAGAATGTGACACTAATCTGCGGCTAGGCACAGTGAACGGAATATGTGACGTTAATTTTAAAATTTGCACACTAAACAGAATGTGAAAATAATCTGCTGCTAGGCACACTAAACAGAATGTGACGCTAATCTGCGGCTAGGCACAGTGAACGGAATATGTGATGTTAATTTTAAAATTTGCACACTAAACAGAATGTGAAAATAATCTGCGGCTAGGCACACTAAACAGAATGTGACGCTAATCTGCGGCTAGGCACAGTGAACGGAATATGTGACGTTAATTTTAAAATTTGCACACTAAACAGAATGTGAAAATAATCTGCGGCTAGGCACACTAAACAGAATGTGACGCTAATCTGCGGCTATTTTCAGTGAACGGAATATGTGACGTTAATTTTAAAATTTGCACACTAAACAGAATGTGAAAATAATCTGCGGCTAGGCACACTAAACAGAATGTGACGCTAATCTGCGGCTAGGCACAGTGAACGGAATATGTGACGTTAATTTTAAAATTTGCACACTAAACAGAATGTGAAAATAATCTGCGGCTAGGCACACTAAACAGAATGTGACGCTAATCTGCTGCTATTTTCAGTGAACGGAATATGTGACGTTAATTTTAAAATTTGCACACTAAACAGAATGTGAAAATAATCTGCGGCTAGGCACACTAAACAGAATGTGACGCTAATCTGCGGCTATTTTCAGTGAACGGAATATGTGACGTTAATTTGAAAATTTGCACACTAAACAGAATGTGAAAATAATCTGCGGCTAGGCACACTAAACAGAATGTGATGCTAATCTGCGGCTATTTTCAGTGAACGGAATATGTGACGTTAATTTGAAAATTTGCACACTAAACAGAATGTGAAAATAATCTGCGGCTAGGCACACTAAACAGAATGTGACGCTAATCTGCGGCTATTTTCAGTGAACGGAATATGTGACGTTAATTTGAAAATTTGCACACTAAACAGAATGTGAAAATAATCTGCGGCTAGGCACACTAAACAGAATGTGACGCTAATCTGCGGCTATTTTCAGTGAACGGAATATGTGACGTTAATTTGAAAATTTGCACACTAAACAGAATGTGAAAATAATCTGCGGCTAGGCACACTAAACAGAATGTGACGCTAATCTGCGGCTATTTTCAGTGAACGGAATATGTGACGTTAATTTGAAAATTTGCACACTAAACAGAATGTGAAAATAATCTGCGGCTAGGCACACTAAACAGAATGTGACGCTAATCTGCGGCTAGGCACAGTGAACGGAATATGTGACGTTAATTTTAAAATTTGCACACTAAACAGAATGTGAAAATAATCTGCGGCTAGGCACACTAAACAGAATGTGACGCTAATCTGCGGCTATTTTCAGTGAACGGAATATGTGACGTTAATTTGAAAATTTGCACACTAAACAGAATGTGAAAATAATCTGCGGCTAGGCACACTAAACAGAATGTGACGCTAATCTGCGGCTATTTTCAGTGAACGGAATATGTGACGTTAATTTTAAAATTTGCACACTAAACAGAATGTGAAAATAATCTGCGGCTAGGCACACTAAACAGAATGTGACGCTAATCTGTGGCTATTTTCAGTGAACGGAATATGTGACGTTAATTTGAAAATTTGCACACTAAACAGAATGTGAAAATAATCTGCGGCTAGGCACACTAAACAGAATGTGACGCTAATCTGCGGCTGTTTTCAGTGAACGGAATATGTGACGTTAATTTTAAAATTTGCACACTAAACAGAATGTGAAAATAATCTGCGGCTAGGCACACTAAACAGAATGTGACGCTAATCTGCGGCTATTTTCAGTGAACGGAATATGTGACGTTAATTTTAAAATTTGCACACTAAACAGAATGTGAAAATAATCTGCGGCTAGGCACACTAAACAGAATGTGACGCTAATCTGCGGCTAGGCACAGTGAACAGAATATGTGACGTTAATTTTAAAATTTGCACACTAAACAGAATGTGAAAATAATCTGCGGCTAGGCACACTAAACAGAATGTGACGCTAATCTGCGGCTAGGCACAGTGAACGGAATATGTGACGTTAATTTTAAAATTTGTACACTAAACAAAATGTGAAAATAATCTGCGGCTAGGCACACTAAACAGAATGTGACGCTAATCTGCGGCTAGGCACAGTGAACGGAATATGTGACGTTAATTTGAAAATTTGCACACTAAACAGAATGTGACAATAATCTATGGCTAGGCACACGTTTAAAATGGCCCTTTTTGTCGCTGCGTTGTACACTATTTGTCCCTGTGCACCTAGTACAATGTCACCTAAATATCCCCCCCCACAAAAAAAAATGAAATTGTGCCCCCCCAAACAAAATATAAATGCTGCCCCCACACACAACAGTCCTAAAAAGGACTTTTGGGTCTTGATAGAGTTCCAACACTTTTATTCTCCCTACACTGACTTTCCCTTCCTATCCTCATCTCTCCCTGGCTAAGACTGAGCCGAACTCGCTGGTCGGGTGCTATACAGCACCCGATCACGGGTTCTGGCCAGCCAATCAGTGTAATGCCAGCAGCCAACATGGCTGCTGGCATTACACTGATGTCAGAGCCTCCCCGCACGTTTATTGGCTGCGCAGCAGCCGCGAAACATGCGGGGAGGAGACCCGAACATGGCGGGCGAGCACATGCGGTACTCGTACGAGTACCGCCATGTGCCGAGCAGAGCGATGCTCGAGCCGAACCGAGCTTCGGCCGAGCATGCTCGCTCATCACTAGTGTATACCCTTCCACAACCACCATACTTGTGAGTACAATTTAAATTACAAATGTTATTACTGGAATAAAAGATAACCAGCACAACTGGGCGCCCTCTTTTGTTCTTTTCACACAATTAGTAAAGTTATCTACTCCAGTTCTGCTAACAACTGAATTTGTTAATGATATGGTCTATGGCTCTTACTTAATTTCCCTCTTTTAAAGGGGAACTTTCACCTCCGCATTATCATTGTTGTATGCCTTCATTTGTGTCCCCTCTGTACATTGCGGTGTTTCTTTTTGCTTAAAAATCTGTTTAAATGAAGCAAAAAGATACTTTAATTTTGTACCTCATGACGTTAGGAGCCGCACAGCCGCGCACCGTATGGTGCAGAAGACACTCCCGCAGCCTCAGCTCCTTTCACTTGCCCCAGCATCCTCCGATGACGGAGGCGTTCTGTTAGTAAGCTGGAGAGAGATCTCATTGGCTAGATATCGATCTCTCTTGATAATATCTGCCTATCTGCCTAATTATATGCCTTGTGTTCGAATAGGACTATTATAGTAACAACTTGCTAGTTTACTATACAACACACGTATCCTATCTCGAGAGATAGGACTGTGTCGACGCCCAAGAACTTTACTCCCATTGGTCGTACTAGTGGGCTGGTCAGATTGTAGTGAACTTTTGTAGCTCCATCTGTCATTGGACGGGAGTGGAGCCCTCTATGCTAAGTTAATACAATCACTGGTGCTCTTTGTCTTAATGTTTTCTGTTCTATTGTTTTATTGTTCTGAGATGTGTATAAAAGAGCGTGAGGTTTGGCAATAAAGTGTGTTACTGTTTGGAACTGCTTAATTACATGCCTTGTGTTCGAATAGGACTATTATAGTAACAACTTGCTAGTTTACTATACAACACACGTATCCTATCTCGAGAGATAGGACTGTGTCGACGCCCAAGAACTTTACTCCCATTGGTCGTACTAGTGGGCTGGTCAGATTGTAGTGAACCTTTGTCACTCCATCTCTCATTGGACGGGAGTGGAGCCCTCTATGCTAAGTTAATACAATCACTGGTGCTCTTTGTCTTAATGTTTTCTGTTCTATTGTTTTATTGTTCTGAGATGTGTATAAAAGAGCGTGAGGTTTGGCAATAAAGTGTGTTACTGCTTGGAACTCTGAAGCATGCGTCTCGTCATTTGGAAGGTCTGACGAGTCCTCTTTGACTCCCATCACATGGCGGGACCCTGGGAGCTGAATTCACTATCTCTTCCAGCGTATACCAAGCGACAGGAACGGCGGCTTCGACTACTGGCTTAGTTGACTACGCTGGAAGTGTGAGGTTTCGACGCTCAACTGGATTTGGTGACATCATCCGACTCCTCGACTCCGGGTCGATCTGCGGAGCGTCAATTCGGCTCGCCTTCCACATTCCCACATCCGCCGCTCAGCCGGCGCCCTCTGGCAGGATCGAGCTGTACTGCATTTTCCTGAACACTGGTACGAACCACGCTGACTGGCGGAGGTTGAGAGAAGGGTAAGCGGCACAAAGGAGTAGGACAACCTGGCGTCCTTTAACCTCCGTTACAGTCATTTTTCTTACATTCTTCAAATTTGACCTGCATGTACTTAAATTGCTATAATAACAACAGATGCTAATAAAAGACAGTCAAGGCATAACATTTTGGAAAGACAACAACCCATTGTATCAAAATATCTTCACCTTTGCCTGGTTTATGCATTTTTTTACATTCCTTGTCTTCAAGGGCACTAAAATCATTGTCAGCTATGGGATTTCAGAATTTATTCATTAGCAGCCCACATGCTGTGAGAAGGGACACCCCATTGGTATAAGTTGACATTACATAGGGGGTGCTAGTGGCACAAACACTATAATTTCCAAACACATGTAATATTTCATACGTTCTTCAAGTCTGACCCATCTGTACTAAAATGTCTCTTATAACTACAGATATGAAAAAAAGGTAGATAAGACATTCCATTTTGGAAACAAGACAATCCCTGCATCAAATGAGGGTCACATCCTTATCCACCCATAGACCATTATGCACAAATGTTTCAGAAGTTGGTGCTATGACATATTTGATATTTGAAATCATGGTATTTAGCACATATTGCAAGAAGAAAAAGATGGTTCCACATTGGTGTGAGTTGATATACCTTAGAATGTACCAGGAACACTAATCTATACCTATTAAGATTTTTTGTTACCTACCTGCACAAAACAATTAAGACATAAAGAAAGGTAGACAAGGCATGCCATTTTGAAATGTAAACAAAATCAGACACATTATATGTCAAGTCATATAGGTTTACATAATGTCACGATTTCGCTATTTTTTCATACTGAGCCTCTTCTGTCCCCTTACCTTGGGAGTCCTGGGTTGCTATTGGTGCATTAGGGTTTTTAGCTTAGCCAGCCCTTACCTTCCTTGCTCGATTATTTTGTGCTTCCTGGAGACTCCGTTCCGGTTGGCGTTTCCGGTTCCTGACTTCAGCTTGTTGACCTGGCTCCTGTTTCCGTTCTGGCTGCTGATTCTTCCGGCTTCATCCGACCTGTTTCTGCCCGTCCTCCGTGGTTCCTGTGCCCGCGGTAAGTCCTTGGCGGTTTTGACTTTTCACCTGCTCCTACTCCTATACTCCTGACTGCCCCTGGTACCTCAGCTTGTCGGTCCCTGCAGCGGCGTGGTTGCGCCAGCTCCGTTTCCAAGGTTGGCCTTGGCCCTTGAGGACTGGAGTCTACTTTGAGTCGGGTGAAGTCTAGGCCGGTGCTCCGCCTGTTTCTAGGCTCTTGTCAGACCGTTCGTCCGGTGCCCTCCTCTTGTCTCTGGTTGGGCCCTTCTTCTCTCACTCTCTCGTCTCCCCGTGCTGGTGAGCCCAGACTTCCCCCGGCGGCCTAACTCCGGCCTTGGTTGCGGGTTATTCCCCGCTGGGTCTGTCGGGTTTCCCACTTGGGCAGTGGTCTCCCCGCCTGTAGGTTCTCTGCCGCAAGGGTGGCGCATCGCAGCCGGGGGGCCGGTCTTGCCTGCTGAGAGAGAAGGGTCTTCCAGCGCTGCATCCTTGCAGCTGTTGTTTGGGGCTATTGTTGGGCCTGTTGGCCTTATCCGGTTATGGCCTCTGTTAGCCCGGTTCTAGGCTCGCCCTAGGGTTGCGGTCGTGTCCCGCAGGTTAGCCCCAGTCCCGTGGCCTGGTTGGAGGCTTGTCCCTCTTTGGCCCTTCCTTAGAGGCCTGGGGGATTTCCACCCGAAAGCGGGGAGGAATAAACAAGGTATGAGCAGGTTGGGAAGGAACTCTAGGTTTTTGTAGGGCCCGAATCTTGTCCAAGGTGGTGGGCTCTTCTTTGGGGGTGGGGTAGTGTCACGATTTTGCTATTTTTTCATACTGAGCCTCTTCTGTCCCCTTACCTTGGGAGTCCTGGGTTGCTATTGGTGCATTAGGGTTTTTAGCTTAGCCAGCCCTTACCTTCCTTGTTCGATTATTTTGTGCTTCCTGGAGACTCCGTTCCGGCTGGCGTTTCCGGTTCCTGACTTCAGCTGGTTGACCTGGCTCCTGTTTCCGTTCTGGCTGCTGATTCTTCCGGCTTCATCCAACCTGTTTCTGCCCGTCCTCCGTGGTTCCTGTGCCCGCGGTAAGTCCTTGGTGGTTTTGACTTTTCACCTGCTCCTACTCCGATACTCCTGACTGCCCCTGGTACCTCAGCTTGTCGGTCCCTGCAGCGGCATGGTTGCGCCAGCTCCGTTTCCCAGGTTGGCCTTGGCCCTTGAGGACTGGGGTCTACTTTGAGTCGGGTGAAGTCTAGGCCGGCCCTCCGCCTGTTTCTAGGCTCTTGTCAGACCGTTCGTCCGGTGCCCTCCTCCTGTCCCTGGTTGGGCCCTTCTTCTCTCACTCTCTCGTCTCCCCGTGCTGGTGAGCCCAGACTTCCCTCGGCGGCCTAACTCCGGCCTTGGTTGTGGGTTATTCCCCGCTGGGTCTGTCAGGTTTCCCACTTGGGCAGTGGTCTCCCCGCCTGTAGGTTCTCTGCCGCAAGGGTGGCGCATCGCAGGCGGGGGGCTGGTCTTGCCTGCTGAGAGAGAAGGGTCTTCCAGCGCTGCATCCTTGCAGCTGTTGTTTGGGGCTATTGTTGGGCCTGTTGGCCTTATCCGGTTATGGCCTCTGTTAGCCCGGTTCTAGGCTCGCCCTAGGGTTGCGGTCGTGTCCCGCAGGTTAGCCCCAGTCCAGTGGCCTGGTTGGAGGCTTGTCCCTTTTTGGCCCTTCCTTAGAGGCCCGGGGGATTTCTCCCCTTTGGGGACTGTCAGTGGGAGTTCGGACTAGGAGTTGGGGGTCTAGTTCTCTGCCTAGGCTTATCCTCCTTTTCCCCTTTTATTGGTTCCGCTGGAGGTGGGCAGGTCCTGGGTTTGGTCTTGGCCTTGGGTTTCTTGGGGGGCTAGTCTCCCTATCTTTGGACTCCTGGTCCTTCTCAGAGTCTGACGGTCTCAGTGACCGGTCCGTTGGTAGGAGATTCTCCACCGGCCTTGCCTTCCAGCTGCTCCTTCAAGAATCCGTCTTCCGGAGGGTCTTCCACAAGCTCTCTCTGGTTGGGGGGAAGAAAGATCTCCTGGGTAGCTCCTGCCTTCCTGCTTCTCTGCTCTAGAATCCTCTCTGAAGATTAGGGGAAGGGGAACTAGGTCCGTACAGTGTTCCCTCGGCTCCATCCTGGTCAGGGTCCCGGCTCAACCGGGGTCGGACATCTGGCTTCGCGGCCAGCACCTTTAACTCGGCTTCGGCCGCAGCAAGGAGACGAGGGTGGCTGTCACCGCACCCGAGCATCGCTCCCCAGCGCCGCACCCCAGCTACTCGCCTAGTTCCTCTTCAGAACGTGACACATAGCCTAGATGGTACCAACTCACAAAATTACAAAGTGCATATAGATTTAAATTTTTTACATTATATTGATTTTCCATAAGCTGGGATTGACCTAAGTGCCCTTGTTTGAAAGAGAAGTAGCTCTTTATTCATTTATGGATAGTTTGGTACAGAAAGAAGCACAAGGAGTAGAAAATAACTGTTTTATAGCCCCCAATCCTTTATAAACAAATTTATTTTTAAATGTATGATTTTAGCACATGATCAAGTGATTACCTGGCATACAGATCATATTAGATTCCCTTATGGGAAAGGAGAGACATTACCTTTCCTGTGAGGGCACTCTGATGTGGTTAGAAGACAGGGTGCTGATAAATATAGGTTCTAAAAGAGACTAATAAATTACATCAAGTACATACAAATGCATTTATGCCAGAGGATCTCCTGGTATTAACCCTTTCATGCCTACCTTTGCTGGAATGGAGAGATGCTGCCTTTTCCAAAAAGGGTGCCCCTGCTATTTTAGGAGGTAGAGGGCTGTGGTACAAGCACGAGTGTAGGAACCCCCAAATTGTAATGTAGGGGAACAGAAGCTGTGGGGGTCTTTGCTATCCCCAACCAGCTCCTGTCATTGTCCTTCTTACTTAAGCTCTCCGCTCTGCTTACATATCTTTCCTCATGCCCGCTTATGTTCCCTGTCACCTCCTTTGCTCAGCACACAACACCCTACTTATTATACCACACTCTCTGCCCTCTCCTGTCTCAAACCTTTATCACTTTGTACTCCCTACCTCTAGAATGCCATACCTCATTCCCTATATCTAGAGCTATCCCTCTCCATCTTTAAATCTACTCTGAAATCCTATCTTCTGGAGCACTAGGTCCATGCACTGCCTATTGATAAAAACAGCACTGTAACTCACACCACTTGACTCCCTCATACCCTCCTGCCTGTTTCCTATTACCCAGTTCAGTGATTCTCAACCAGGTTGCCATGGCACTTTGGTGTGCTATGAGCATCTACTTAGGGTGCCCCATCTTTTTGGTAAAGATTTTGATAAAATGTGAATACTGAGTTTCAACTATATATTTCTGGAAATTTTTCTGCACAATATGTTTGTTTCTGTTATTCTGATCTAAAAAGAACCATACATTTATTCATCTGTATTCTTCATTACTTGCTTGGCAAATGACCTTTAACATTTCAGGTGCACTCCAAATCATCCAGACTGCATGTTATGGGTGCCGTGACCAAAAAAAGGTTCAGAACCACTGACCCAGTTAGACTGTAAGCTCGTTGGGGCAGGGACCTCTTTCCTATTGATTCTATGATTGTGACACTTATTTTAACCCCTTTTATTGTATTTATTGCAAAATATTGCCATGATAAGCTGCTGCGTACACTGTATGGAGCCCTATAACTAAAGTTATACACATATATATATATACATATACATATATACATACAATTCCAGTCCAGGTTTTGGTAAGCTTGGGTGTGCTTACCAAAACCTGGACTGGAATTGTACTTTTGGAAGTTTTGACCAGCTTCTATTGGTTTAAGCACCCCTCCCACCGCCAGGTGCAATGCTCATTGTCTCTAGGACACTATATAATGCTTGTCAGCGAGTCTTTCTCCATTAATGAGTAAAGCTGACCAAGACTCAGCTCTCAAGATAAAGTAAATTAAGGTTAGTAAATGCCTAGATTAAGAGAGATTCAGCTCATAAGACAAAGCATATTAAGGTTAGGTACTTGCCAAAATGAGGTACCTTGGCGTTGGTGGCAAGCTTAGCATTCTATGGCCATATAATGTAACTAAATCCTCATCTTTAATATAGTAGTGATATGCAGGCACAATGCCGCAGAGTAAAGGGTTAATGGTGATGAAAATTTGGATGTGCACCAATACTTTGTATATTTGCTTTTCATATATACATACATATATGCAAAACAGTGTATGTGGCACTGTGATTACCAGTGGACAGTGGATCAAGGCTGGATAAGCAGTGCATTTGGTTCTGCAATTACCAATGGACAGTGACTCACTCAATGCAGGGGAGCAGTGTATATGGTTCTATGATTACCATTAGACAATGGATAAGGACTGGGAAACCAATTCATGTTTATCACCAGTGGACAGCGGATCAAGGCAGGCTGAAGCAAAT
Source organism: Rhinophrynus dorsalis (assembly GCA_037306005.1). Lineage (NCBI taxonomy): Eukaryota > Metazoa > Chordata > Amphibia > Anura > Rhinophrynidae > Rhinophrynus > Rhinophrynus dorsalis. The sequence goes on from CM074724.1 coordinate 123,771,073, forward strand.
TTTACATAATGCCAGGCGATTGAAAGATCTCCTGACATTATCCCATTCATCATATCCTTTGATTTTTAGGGGGACTCTCACCTTTCCAAAAGTATACCCTGAATATTCTAGGATGCAGGTGACCACAATAATAGCTCCATTTGAACTCCTCACTACCTACTTATACTAACCTGCAAATTCCCTGATGTTGCAGTGGACTTACGGGTGGAGTGTGACATCATCTCGTATGAGACTGATGATGACAGTAGGCCTCTCATGATTCTCTGGTCAGGCTGAGTTATCCCATATCAGAAGACCTGGAAGAGCCCACACATTATCTTCAGCACTCCCTGATGCTTCTTGCTCTTGGAAAATGTCCTTAGCATTTTGAAGGGTCTCCTAAGAACATTCCACATAACATCATTAGCAGCCAAGTGATTTAGTGTAGATAACTCCAGATCTTTTTAATAATAACTAGTATTTATATAGCACGTTTCTCCCACTGGGACTCAAAGCGTTTTTAGCGCGTGCTCTTAGAATTAGCCGAATTGGCAGCTGAATAACAGATGTTATCATTACCCAATCAATGGTACTCATTTATCAGCCCTGCCGGGATTTGAACCTACAACCTTGAGGTTTGAACAGGATCTGTAGTCAGGGTATTTACCACTGAGCTATCTCAGTGCTATCTTTTAGGTGTTAATGTTCGTTTAAGTTGCAGCCACAGAAGCAAATAACGGTTTCCACCCTGAGCAGTGAAATCTAATTCCAACTCCCTACACATTTGTCTCTCATTTCTGTCTGGTCTCAGCATCACAGCAGAGTGCTCACTGAGAGAGAATAGATATATGCCTGTATGTTATTTTAGCCATTCTAAATAGTGTTTGAAAAATTAAAGGAATAGTAAACCATGAAAATACATTTATTTAATATTGTAGCCCTTAAAAAAACATGACAAATGATATGTCTTATCTCCCAAACCTTTATGGTTTGGGAGATATTCAGAAGTAAAATAAAGTTCCCTTTTCCTGGCTGTTTCAGCCAAGTCTGCCATCTAGTGGAGAGATTTGGAATTCGGTCTACAGATCAACCGGCAGCTCCTTAGCAGTGCCCAGATCACCATCTTTAAAAAGAACTACTTAATTGGAACTGTCTACAAAGTGTGCCTGGCTTGCAAGCACACTCTGTAGACCATTCCAATTAAGAAATTATTTTTAAAGATTGTGATCTTGGCACTTCTGGAGAGCTGCAGCCAGTCTTGGGACCGGATTCCAAATCTGAGAGCTAGAACGGTGACGTCACTCAGGGGGAAACTTTGCTTCTGAATATCTCCCAAACCATAAAGGTTTGGGAGGTAAGACTTATATCATTTTTCATGCTTTTTTAAGGACTACAATATAAAATAAACTTATTTTGAAGGTTTACTATCCCTTTAAGCGTTACATTTTGATGGCAGTGTGGCACTTTATGTTAATTCCTTGCATGGAGTGCTACTTAGTTATGTCAGAGGCCAAATTTACCAATCTCTCTGCAATTAGAAATGGTTTCTGCCTAGATTCATTAATTGTGTGGTAATACTGTCCAGTATTAAAACTTAATAGCATAAATGCCACAATGTGCCAGCAGCAAATAAAGGTTAATTTCTCAAAAAATATTTATACTGCAAACAAATGGCTTGCACAATATATAGCCAGTTTTTCATTCTCTTTAAAATGATCTAAAATTATCATAGCGTGAACATTTAATTCATCCTCAAATCAGTGGACCATGTTCAAACATGCTCAGTGATTCACAGCAGTCACTGAGCATTTTTTAACCTGCCATGCTGACATGAGGTTGAATATAACTACCCAGCATGCATCACAACGTGGAAGCTCCAAACTGCACTCTGCTCTGCCAACCCAGGAGGAACACAGGAAAATGGGAAGCACCCTTTCTTGAAAAAGATTACCAGGGTGGCGCTCTCATCTCAATACAACCCTGCATATATCACATCTTCTTTGGTCGCTGACATAAGCCATTAAAGTAAGTTGAAAAAATGACATTCTTCTCTCTTTTTCCTCTCCTTCCTCACACAGCAGTAATTCTCTCTCATGTAATGAACGAACATCTATTCATAGGGTTTGTGTGACTAATCAAATTATCACCATTCACGGATATGCCTCATCTTAACTGGTTTATTGCATGGAATAAAAAATCACCTCATTAATCTGCTGTCTATCAGCATGGACCAAGGCTTGAATGAGTGGTGTGTGTGTGCGTACTGAGCGACAGGCCTACCAAACTCTCACACCCACGCTCAGAATTCTTCGACATGGATGTAGTTTATAGGCACAGCTGCCAACTTCAGACTTTAACTCTTTCACTGTAAAAGAGACAACAACTTTACAATCCATTGGTTCATATGTATAAAAGCAGAGTGAAACAATTGTGGAACAAACTGACTACACCAGAAGGAGGAAAACCAAAATTCCAGAAATGTTCATTCATTTAAACAAAAAAATGTAACCCCTTGGAGGCTAGAGAGGTCTCGAGTTGAGGACGTCTCTACCATTCAAGGGGTTAAAATGTAGAACTTTTTAAATCAAAGGGACTTCTATTTCTTACCAGTGCGTCAGTTGATTTGCCCCAGGATAGTTCCACTCTGCTCATACATGTAAGGTCCATTGTGCAGTAATTAGATTTTCTTTCACTTTTATTTGATTGCGTTGTTTCTTTTTTACTTAGTTTTCTGAAACATAAGAGGTTAAAATATAACTTTCCCTTTGCTAGTTCTCTACTAAACTTATCAGAATATAATAAAGATAGAGAAACCATAACAGATTCGCTGTCAAACAGGGAGTAAAAGGCCTACTTAAAGGGATAGTAAAGTCACCTGAGAAGTATTAGCTGTATTGTAGATATAAAGGAAAGAGATTACTTGAGGTTAGTTATACCTCTCAAACCGTTATGGTTTGAGAGATATGCGATGTTAAACTTACCCCTTCCCTCCCCTTTTCTTGACATGAGCTAGATTCTGGTCGCGCAACCAGACAGACCAGGATATCGTGCTGTCAACTATACAGCTGACGTATGAGAAAGGGGCGGGAGGGGAAAACTTTATCCTTGTATATCTCTCAAACCATAAAGGTTGAGAGATATGACTAACCTCAAGTAATCTCTTTTTTATATCTACAATACAGCTAATAATTCTCAGGCGACTTTACTATCCCTTTAATTCAAATGGCTGGATTCATGTAAGCATATTATCATTATGTGTTTATATTGCCACATTTACCCATACATACCTCCCAAGTGTCCCTTTTCAGGAGGGGCTGCCTACTTTAAGAACGATGTCCTTCTGTCCCTCTTTCCCACCCTGGTGTCCCTCTTTTTATGAGAACAGACTGTGTACTGTGTTTTTAAGTGTATCAGATTGCTCCAGTACAATAAAACTCACATCACTGTTTGTTTAAACTTCAGTATATGTTTTTATAAGTTAGTCCATGTAAATAAAATACTTTGATCTTGCTGTAAATCATTTTTTCAGTTACACAAAGAGGAGTCAATAGGTCATGAAATAACCTAAAATTCTTGGTAATGCACCTCCTACCCACCACGACCTCAGCATCTCCCCCTAAAACAAAAGTGTCTCTCTTCAGGCATTTGAAATGTTGGGAGATATGCACATAGAGTGTAACAGGAATACTGAGATAAAATTCTGTGGTAAATTCAACCAAATCCAGCCATAAGATGGTAGTCAAACTATTAATTTTATCAACTTCATTTAGCTATTTAAAGAAACAGTACTGCTTTGTTATGTAAAATACATATGTTGTAGTGTCTCTTGCTGAGAATGTAGATTTTTTTTCTCCCTTTTAGATTTTTTTCCACCCTCCTTTCAAAATTTAGTTAACTCTGATTTTTTTTTCATGGTTTCACTAAGTGACATTGTTGCTATTGCTTTTTATAATGAACTACAGTCATGAACCAGACATTATCCAAAGACAGCAAAGGAAAGGCCTTTTCTGGTCTGGACTGAACTGTACCCAGCCCGAATATAACACCTCCCGCAGTGGGATTACCCTTGTTTTATTCAGCAGTAAACACCCTGCATAGTCTTAATTAAAAAATTATACTATCTCTTTAAATACTCACAGGACTATTGTAAAGTAATTTTGCTACACCCGGTGAATTGAATGGGAATGATGGATTGAATTGGAACTGCATTTTTTGAATTGCCACTGAATCCCATTAATACAGAAGACTTATGAAATATGCATAGTGCAGCGCAGCTTAGATAACATTCTAGCCCTAGTGCAGTTTCTATCATGCTCAGCTTTTTGTTGAGTGACAGTTGATGGGAACTGAGTTCAGCAACAAAAGGAGAGACAAACTTTGGCAACTCCCTGCTGTAGCTGCAATGGTTCCTATGCAGCAATGCAGTATGCATGTTTTATAAATGGCTAATATTAAAGGACTGACGTGGTAACCCTAGGTCCTACTGAGCTGTCATAGGCTTTACTGCTAAGAATTGTTCATTGTTACATGATTGGTGATAACGAACTAGTCTAAAATTGATGCAGAAATATAGAATTTGATAAAAGATTAGATGTAATTGGCCCATCTAGTCAGACTATTCTTCTGCTTAAAGGGATAGTAATACTTCGTTTTATCTTTATTTTATTTTGTAGACATTAAAAAAACATGAAGAACGATATAAGTCTTATCTCTCAAACCTTTATGGTTTGAGAGATATTCACAAGCAACGTTTCCCCTCCCGCCCCTTTTACCTAGTGTAAGCCATCTCTTCTCAGATGTGGAATCCAGTCCATAGACCAGACAGATAACAGAAGGGAACAATCTTCTTCCTATGAGAACAATGAAAGCCCTGCCCCCCTTGACAAGTTTTTCATAAGATATCTGCTCTCTTTTATGATATTGACAAATTAGCACCCTTGAACCTGATATGATTGCCACCGAATTCTGTGTCCAGCCACATTAGAACACATCTGATCTTGAGCCATTTGCTAGATGTTTGGTAGCACTCTCGGGGCCCCACCTCACTGGCCCCTCACCCTTGTCTCTCAGTTTATTGTCATCCTGATTTTCTTCTCAGAGAGATTCACTCGCCCTTTTCCCTCTTCAAAGCCGAGGGGCACACACTCATCCGGAAGGCGGCTTACTCTCCTTTGACTCCTTGTGCTAGACATGCCTTCTCCCAGCCTTTTTTCAGTGGCAATATAGAAAACTGCAACACTTTGGTGCTGCTCTAGCGGTGACCTTAGCACCCATACAACCTCCAAGTTTTATAAAATGATAAACATACCCTTGTCCACTTCTTCTCAACCTTGATAGTTCGCTCGGTGGAAACGGGAGCTGGGATTCTCCTTGCCACTTAGTGGTTGCTCACCTATGCTCACCTTTGAAATTGGGTTCAGATACCTCAATTAAGGAGATGAACTTCAAACAAATCACCAGATGGTACTATAGCCCACAGCACCTGGTCAACATTCATCCATCTTCCTCCCCACTCTGATAGAGGTGGTTCTGGAGCACTATTATTCTATTCTGGGAAGCAGTCGCAAGGAATGTGAATAAGGTCCTTGCTGTGTCTCTTCTACGGGACCCTGCCCTTTTCCTTTTCTCAAAACTTGATCCAACCCTCCTTAAATCACAATCCCAAGTGCTGCCTTCACCATTTTATGCTTAACAATGTCAAATCTCTTATCTCATTCCACTGGAAAGACCCTTCTCCTCATTCGAAGTGGAGAACTCAGATGCGGCAGTTGGCAGCTCTGGAAAATAACCATGCAATGTCTACCTGCACCTTGCCAGTCTTTTCTGACACCTGGACCTTTTGGATGGCCTTGGATGTGTGATCTCAGTGGTATGGTAAGAGACCAACCCTATGTAGGTGTCTGTATTGGGTCTGGTAGCGGCTCTCCGGGCACCCCAGCTGGGTCCATCCCGCCCATCACCACCCTTCCCATTTATGCTTTCCTCTTTCTCTCTAGTCCCTTCTTTTCTTTCTCTCTTTCTTTCTCCTTTTGTCATTCTCTTTCCTCTGTCTGCCTTCTATATGATATTATAGTTGGTGTTTGATTCCATTACAATCTAGAGTGGTTGATATATACTATCTTGTATTACCTGATTATTACTCATATGTTGTAACCATACAGGACTGAAAGGGTCACTCTCTCCATTCCCCACTCACCTTTCCCTCCAGCCATCGAACCATCATAAACAACCAAACCAACCCCCATCACCCCCTCCCCCACGGTATCCTTTTAAAATGTTGCACGTATAAGAGCATGTGACGCCAAGGCGCAATAACCAGGTTGCTGGCTTGAAAAGCAACATATCAGAATCTCGCCCAAATCAAAAGGGCTAGATTCTTATGCCGCAGACTAAAATGTCTCCTCCACCCATTGCCCACATACCCTAAGGTCTGACCTCCAACCTCCGTGCATGGATAACGCCCATAATCTCTCCCCTGCCTACCATCGCTTCCCAGCAGCTTCCACCAACAAAGTCACAAACTGCATTAACCCTTTGATTGCCAAAGGGGTAGGCAACACCTTGCTTTGCAAAGCATTACCTACCCCTCTGGCACTCAAAAAGTTGAACTTTGTTGGTAGAAGCTGCCTGGAAGCAATGGCAGGCAAGGGGAGATAACATGGATTATACGTGCAAGGAGGTCGGAGGCACACAAAGGATTAAAGTTTAAGGTATGCGGGCAGTGCTGGTAGTGGATGGAGGAGACGTTTTAGGCTGCGGCATAAGAATCTCGCCCTTTTGATTCAGGTGAAATCCTGATGTTGCACATTTCAAGCTGGTGACCTGGTTATTGCGCCTTCATGTTGCATGCGTTTATGCATTAAACATTTTTAAAAGTGAACCTCGCCCACCCACTTTCCCCTGAAATTAACACACTGACAAAATAAATAAGTTGGCAAATTGTGAGGTCATAGCTTTTATTAATTGGGTTTTGACCTATTTATAGGACCCCCAGGAGTACCCTCCCCCCTTACTACGTGGTGCTCCCAGGGATCCTAATAGCCTTGGCCATGCCTGCACCAAGCTTGCGCCTATGGGAAGTAAAGGCCAAAATCTTTCAGGCAATCACTGCCTCCCCACCTCTGGTCCCTCTCCATGGCCACCTCCAAACCATACCAGGGGAGGTAAACAAGGCCCAAGTGTCTATCCACCATGACCCTACTTATATGCCTCCCCTGCCCCCTCTTCTATTTAGAAGGGCCACACTCGCCACCTCCCCCATTTCCCACCAGGCACCAAACCATCATCAACAACCAAACCAACCCCCACCACCCCCTCCCCACCCGTTTCCCAGCAATAAACACACTGACAGCATAAAGAAGGTGGCAAATTGTGAGCTTTTATTAATTGGATCTTGACCGATTTATAGGACCCCCCAGAGTACCCTCCCCCCCATCTTACTATGTGGTGCTCCCAGGGCCCCTAACAGCTCGGGCCATGCCTGCAACAAGCTTGAGGCCAGAGGAAGTAAAGGGTGAGACCTTTCCAGGGGAGGCATACAAGGCCTCAGTGTCTATCTGCCATGACACTACCTGCATGCCTCCCCTCCCCCCCATTGCTTTGTGGCAATTGCCTGCCCTTCCTGCAGGCTGACCTGGCTGCAGAACACAAGCCTGCCTGCTCACCTTCACCGATTGTCTATGCTGCACTGTCGGTGCCCTGTAAGTGCCACACCCACCACTCATAGAGGGTATGCCTAAACCCTTTGACTATCTATGCCCCCACCTTGCTTTGACCCCATACAAACCTCTGGGGATTCCCTAACTGCATCAGTAAACACATGCATACCCCTGTCCCCTAGGTGCATACCATTTCCACTGTTCCATCCCTCCTCCATTTTTATCTTTTTATGGCTAATGGTGTGAACTCCACAGGTGAACACGAAGCTAACTATGACGTGGTTCACCTTAAATCTAGATTTTTCTATGGCTCTGGGTGACAGTGCTCCCCTCCATGAATGCCTAGATATAATCTGTGACCAGATGACCATGATCCAAGGGCAGATGGAGATCCATTCTCTGCACGTGACCTTGATTCGCTCAATCAACTCTACCGAAGCAGTAGAAGTGAGGTAGTTACCACCTGCCTGAATTACTGATATATGGTATTCCCCACCTCTAGCAGGTTTCCCGGAACAATGTCTCCATCTGTCCCCAGACAAGGACCCTCTTACCACTCCATAAGATTTTCCCTCTGCTGTACCACCAGGCCCGGATTTCTGAATAGGCAGACAAGGCACGTGCCTAGGGCGTCCGATTTTCAGGGGCGCCTTGCAGTGCCATTGTCACGCCCACAAATCCGCATGCCTCACAACTGCCATTTGTGTAAAATTTCCCTGTGAGCATGCGCCTAGGATATGTCCTCAACTCGAGGGCGCAGGCGCTGTTACCTTGTTCTGGCTCAATAGTGTATGCCGCCGGGGCCACCCCACGTGACCCACTGCTGCGTCTGATGTTACAAGACGTCTCCAGGTGGCCAATGAGAACAGAGGTAGAGGCTCTCTGTTGTCATTGGTCACCGCTCTCTGTTCTCATTGGCTACCTCTGGATGTCTTGTGAGATCATGAAGCTGCCCGCAAGGAGGTGTTGGGAGCGCCTCTGAATTAAATAAATGCTCCCATAAGCGCCCTACACCCCACATTTGAAGCCTGTGTCAGCGCTTTGTTGGAGCTCAGAGGCGGGTTCCCAGAGTTCCAGTGTGGCAGACGGCAGTTGTAGTTCGGCTCAGAGGCGGGTTTCCAGGGCTACAGTAACAGCAACAGCTGTGGAACTTGTGTGTACTAGTTCGGCTCAGAGGCGGCATCGGGTTACCAGGGTTACATTGGCAGACGGCAGTTGTGGACTACAATTGTGGTTCGGCTCAGAGGAGCTACAGACAGCAGGCTGGCCAGTGGTTTTGGACAGGTGGCAGTGGTATACATTAGCCAGGTATGTGTGTTGCTCACAATTATATTTATTTCTTAGGTGGATGTACTGTAGTGTTAGTTTGAAATGTGTGCTGTAGCAACCATCTGTGTTATTTCTGGTGTTCCAAGCTTGTATTTATTACTTCACTTACAAAGGTGCTGGGAACACAGGGAACTACCATCCCACACAATCCTTACTTTCACTAAGTCCCATAATTACCTCATTTCCTCATCTTGCCATTGTGACGTCCGCGCGCCTGCGCTGTCAGTCCCAGCCGGAGCCAAATGGCTCCTAGCAACACCTCCTATGGGACAGCACAGGAGCGAGGACGTCACAATGGCAAGATATCCGCGCTCAGTCCTGTCGCCCATGGAAGAGGAGAAATCAATTAAATGAGGTAATTATTCTGGCGACTAGCGCTACTAAGCAGCTAGTTGCCAGATTGGGACTTAGTGAAAGTAAGGATTGTGTGGAGTGGTAGTTCCCCTTTAAGTGTATATATAACTTCACTTTTATTAAGACATGATAAGGTAATCCAACGTTTTAACTTTAATTCCCTATCTGGGACTTTTGTCAGGGATAGTAACTATCCCTGACCAAAGTCCCAGATAGGTATTGAAACACTGGATTATTTTATCATGTCTTAATGAAAGTGAAGTTTTATATACACTTAACACGCTATGCATACTTTTTTCCTCTAACTCTGGGAAATTGTCACAGTACTGTGAAGAATAAAATAAATCTAAAAATGGGTGTGGTCAATGGAGGGGTGTGGCCAAGTGAGAGGCGTGGTTAGGGGTAGGGCAAAGGCGGGGCTAGGGGCGCCAGGCGTTGTTGTGCCTAGGAGCGCCTGAGATGTAAATCCGGCCCTGTGTACCACCAGGTATTGCTGTGCCCAATAGATGAATGAATGGCAAGAATAAATAAGTGGCCTTCCGTTGCTTACTTCTGTAACAGAGCTAAACATGTTAGTTGTCCCCCAAGCGAATGTAAGACTTATTAGCGTTTGAAAAGCACACTTCTCTGCTTTCATCGTCGTCTTCTTGCTGATAGATTTTGTTCATCAGCGGTGATTTTTGGATACCGAGGCTTGAGCCTCATTACTCCATCTTCTCGGGTTGGGTTTGAAGTCGCAGGTTTGGATTCTTCTTGGTCTGTGTTGACTTGTCACAGTTGGTTTCACAGGGTCTTCGCTGTGAACTTCTCTGCTTACCTGAGTAGAGCTCTTTTAAACTTATTGCCCCACCCCTTTTTCCCTCCTCTCAGAGCTACCTGCCCCCAGAAGGGAGGGCTCATTGTTTATCCAGGGCCCCCTCTCCCTCCCCCCACTGAAACCAGGTATCACCACAAAGGGGGAATTGGATTCAGGCTCCCTTGCCCTTACATGAATTTGGGTGCCATTTCCTCTGCCATTTATTCTTTTTGCCTGTTCGGCACAGGTTTTTCTTCTGTAGACATTGTAGGGGATGCTATAAAATTCTATTGCTAAGGGAACATTATTGAATCTATATCTTGCATGTGAGCCCCCCCCCCAAGGCCTAAATGAACAATCGGAACTTACTATCTTCTTAAAGTATTAGTAAGTAAGTAGTTCTAAGTTCCCCACTGGGATCCTTCCTCCTGTATGCAGGTTTAGACTGGCCATGGCTTGACATTAATGAACTGATGGTTACTCATTTTTTTATTCACATTAAGAGTGCTGCCACTTTCACCAAGAAAAGGGTCATTGAGTCCTTTTATGGACCAGTCTGTGCTACTTACAGGAAATATCATACTAATAAATTGTGCCTTTACAGTTTGTTGTTCTACTATCACTTTACTACTTAACCAGTAGGGCAAGGATAACACTTTATCTATTATTTGGCAAGGGCCACTAGTGTTGTCCAGTATTGATGCTGTGCATTTTTTACATCAAGTGGCTTTTTAATTATATGTATTTATAAAGGGCGAAGATTGTGTTATTTTTATTGTGTGTTTTTAATGCTATTTTTATATACATATACTAGCAGGTGTGTGGCTCCGCTTTGCCTAGGCAGCGAACCTTGTTTGTTTTTCAACCCTTTGAGTGCTAGAGAGGTATCCAACATATTACATGGCAATACGTTGGATACCTCTGTGGCACTGAAAGGTTTAATTGTAGTAAAAGTCAGACCTGGTGGTGGGGCATCAGGACACTTCCTCATGCCTCCAGCTACTCCTACCCAGCTCCCCTGCTTCCATTCTACCCGGAGCTGGGTAGGAGTGAGTGGGATCGTGAAATCATCTCACTTCAATGAGGGATACTTTCCATCACTGACTGGGAAGGGTCTCCCAATCCGATCACTCCTACAAGGGTGCTCTATTGCCTCTATTGATCTCCCAGCCGAATCAGCTGGGAGATCAGTAGCTGGAGGGGCATAAGGAGGGGCTCTGTGCGGAAATAAAATGTTCCCTTGCATAGGTTAGTACTTGATCCTTAACCCATTTCAAAATATTCAAAAACTGCTTTGTGCAGTCCTCTGGTCAGTAAAGGGTTAATATATGAGTACGTATAAACCCACTAAAATATTATTGACATACTAATATATGAATCTACATATTTATATTTACATAATAATAAAAATATATTTATACCAATTTTCTTGTCTCTATAGATTTACCTATTTGTGTGTCAATAGTATTTGTTTATACATGTATGTGATAATGTTATCCTCACTGTACCTACAGCAGAAATATACAAGCACGTGCCTATGCACTCTATTGACACATGATATATGTGACTCTATATCCTGATCCTTGCTAGCAAGTTGTAGTACTGAAAATTAAACAGTGACAGCACTTAAAGCATTGCTGACAAACCCAGAACACTTGTTTGGTTTTGAGAGGCAGCAGTCTGAAGCTGACAGATACATCACAGCCACTCATAAAAATGTATGAGGATGTAAATGCTGCTGAGTGCCATCCATCTCCTGCGCGGTAAATACAAAAACCCTCCCTAGCGATGTTAGGAAAGAGAATACATTAGACTGCACTATGTATTAGGAAGGAAATGAAGACATTAGGAGCTACGGATTATTTTCTTTAATGCAAAATAACTAAGGCAGAACGAATGTTAAATGGGAAATATTATCTCCTAATAATAAACCCCCACTTAAGTTATGGGAAGAAAATCCTAATGGACCCTGTGAATTCTGACTTTATGCCAGTGTTCAAGAGATAACCAATCCCTCCTGGATGTCATGTACACGGAGGTGAACATGTCGGTTCCTATTAGGATCATAGGACCTCAAACACTTCTCTTTGCTTTGCGATGCATTGCTTACCTATCTGGCATTCAAATGGTTAAGGACAAGAGGGGCATTCAGTGCATTGCTTCTGTCTTAAAAAAAAATATCAGCAACTGTCATGAACCCCTCTATGGACATGACATCACGGACTGATTTAAGGCCATACCTGGGAACTTTTTCTTCTTGAGTCCCAGGAGAGGGCTCATGAGATTAGCCTGGGGGGTATAAATGATGCAATTAGTGTCTCAAAGGGGTGGGGCTTAATGGCTGGTGGGGGTGGAGCTATACGGACTGTACCATAAAGTGGGCGTTAATAGGTAGGAAACGGGCAGAACAGGGTGGGAAGAAGAAGTGTGCGGAAAGTGGGAGAAATTGGGTAAGAACAAGTAGCAGTGGGCAGGGTTTCATAAGAAACTCACCTCCACCAGAGAATCAGCCTCTGTAACCTGAGACCAGGGCCGGCACTACCATAAGGCAGGACAGGCAGACGCCTTAGGGCGCTGCAACGGAGGGGCGCCGAAAAGGGGGAAGCTGGGGTAAATATCTACCGCGAGGGAGCGCTGATTTACACTACCAAGCGCTCCCTCGTGGCATCTATGATGTGACACTCACAATGCAGAGCAACCCAGGATCTGTAGTAATACAGAGCGCTGGGAGATGACATAATCTCCCAGCGCTTTGCATTACTGAGAACCGCGTGCAGGAACATCAGCTCTGTGCCAAAGGAGGCACAGATCACTCTTATGGCACGCCACTAGACTACCAGGGACTCGAGGTAGGGGATCAAGGAGCATATGGAGATGAAGGGGGCATTGTGGAAGGGGCATTGTGGAGATGAAGGGGGCATTGTGGAAGGGGCAATGTGTAGATGAAGGGGGCATTGTGGAGATGAAGGGAACATTTGTGGAAGGGGCATTGTGGAGATGAAGGGGGCATTGTGGAAGGGCAATGTGAAGATGAAGGGGCATTGTGGAGATGAAGGGGCAATGTGCAGATGAAGGGGGCATTGTGGAAGGGGCATTGTGGAGATGAAGGGGCAATGTGGAGATGAAGGAGCATTGTGGAAGGGGCAATGTGAAGATGAAGGGGGCATTGTGGAGATGAAGAGAGCATTGTGGAAGGGGCATTGTGGAGAATAAGGGGCAACTTGGAGATGAAGGGGCATTGTGGAAAGGGCAATGTGGAGATGAAGGGGCAATGTGGAGATGAAGGGAGCATTGTGGAGATGAACAGAGCATTGTGGAAGGGGCATTGTGGAGATTAAGGGGGCATTGTGGAAGGGGCAATGTGTAGATGAAGGGGGCATTGTGGAGATGAAGGAAGCATTGTGGAAGGGGCATTTTGGAGATAAAGGGGGCATTGTGGAAGGGGCAATGTGGAGATGAAGGGGCATTGTGGAGATCAAGGGGCAATGTGTGTATCCTGTTAAGTTTATTTTTGTATTGTGAAAAAGGGAAACAACTGAGTTTAGGCTTGGGCATCATAAAAATGTAATCTCTGCACTAACATTATGCTAGTGCAGAAATGAGATTAGGATTGCTCAGCCCTGACCAAGATGTTTTTTTCCCTTTTTATGTGTTTTAGTGGGTGTTTTTCTGTTTTTTTTTTGTTTTTTTGGGGGGGCAGCATAATGCCTTGGGCCGGCGCTGGCTAGAGAGCTGGGGTCTCTAATAGATCCGGCAGAATCGGGCGGTGAAAACAGTAAGTCTTTTGACTACCTACAGTCAGGAGAAAGGTAGAAACACATCACTCTCTTGGCGTGACGAACACACACTGAGATAGAGCAAAATAGAGTGATTTACTCAAGGCATGTGTAGCCTTCCTTGTGCCATTGGAGAGAGAAAACTTCCATATTCATATCAGTCTGGTCCCACCCACAGGCAACACAGCCCTAAAACATGAGGCAAATCCTCTGTACACTAGAGAAACAGCGCAATCCCACACATACTTTTCAGACTATGTGGATCTCGTCTGTGGGGTGCAGCTAATTCCTTCTAGGAAGGTGGAAGCAAGGGCCCATGCCTGGGATGCCCTTCTGCTTAGGGAGACTACAAACAACAAAAGACTGTGACGAACACACAATGAGAAAGAGCAAAATAGAGTGATTTACTCAAGGCATGTGTAGCCTCCCATGTGCCATTGCAGAGGGGAAATTTCCATATTCATATCAGTCCAGCCCCAAAATGTCAGGCAAATCCTTTCAGTCTGTATGACCGTTTGTCAGTGGGGTGCAGTTAATTCCCTCTAGGCACATGGAAGTAAGGGCCCATGCCTGGGATGACCTTCCGCTTAGAAAGACTACAAAAGAACCAAAAGACTGTAACAAACACACACTGAGAAAGAGCAAAATAGAGTGATTTACTCAAGGCATGTGAAGCCACTCAAGTGCTGCTCCAGTCATGTTTTTTGCGCCCATGTGCCATTGCAGGGACAAAATTTCCATATTCATATCAGTCCAGCCCCAAAATATCAGGAAAATCCTCTCTGCACGAGAGAAACAGCAAAACCCCAGATGCACATTTCGGTCTGTGTGGACCTCATCAGTGGGGTGCAGCTGATGCCTTCTAGGCACATGGAAGCAAGGGCCCATGCCTGGGATGCCCTTCCGCTTAGGTAGACTACAAAAGACTGTGATGAACGCACACTGAGAAAGAGCAAAATAGAGTTATTTACTCAAGGCATGTGTAGCCTCTCAGGTGCTGCTCATGTCATGTTTTTCGCTCCCATGTGCCATTGCAGAGAGGAAATATCCATATTCATGTCAGTCTGGTCCCTCGCGCAGGCAGTCCAGCACCGAAATATCAGTCAAATCCTCTCAGCATGAAAGAAACAGCACAACCCCAGACATACGTTTCGGTCTGTGTGGACCTTGTCATTGGTATGCAGCTGATTCCCTCTAGGCACATGGAAGCAAGGGCCCATGCCTGGGATGCCCTTCTGCTTAGGGAGACTACAAAAAACACAAACAAATGTGACGAACACACACAGAGAAAGAGCAAAATAAAGTAATTCACTCAAGGCATGTGTGGCCTTTCAGGTGCTGCTCAAGTGACGTTTTTCACGCCCATGTGCTATCGCAGAGAGAAAATCTCCATATTGATATAAGTCTGGTCCCACACTCAGCAGTCCAGCCCTAAAATATCAGTCAAACCCTTCCTACACAAAAGAAACAGCACAAGCCCAGACATATGTTGTTTTTTTTGTTTTTTTTGTTGTTTTTGTTTTTTTTGTTTTTTTTGTTTTTTTTGTTTTTTTTGTTTTTTTTTGTGTAGGTCAACCTCTTCAGTGGGGTGCAGCTGATTCCCTATAAGCACATGGAAGCAAGGGCCTATGCCTGGGATGCCCTTCTGCTTAGGGAGACTACAAAAAAACAAAAGACTGTGACAAATGCACACTGATAAAGAGCAAAATACAGTGATTTACTCAAGGCATGTGTAGCTTCCCATGTGCCATTGCAGAGAGGAAATTTCCATATTCATATCAGTCCAGCCCCAAAATGTCAGGCAAATCCTCGCTGCACGAGAAAAACAGCACAACCGCAGACATATGTTTCGGTCTGTGTGGACCTTTGTCAGTGGGGTGCAGTTGATTCCCTCTAGGCACATGGAAGTAAGGGCCCATGCCTGGGATGACCTTCCGCTTAGAAAGACTACAAAAAAAACAAAAGACTGTGACAAACACACATGGAAAAAGAGCAAAATAGAGTGATTTACTCAAGGCATGTGTAGCCTCTCAGGTGCTGCTCAAGTCATGTTTTTCACTCCCATGTACCATTGCAGAGAGGAAATCTTCATATTCATATCAGTCTGGTCTCTCCCTCAGGCAGTCCAGCCCCAAAATGGCAGCCAAATCCTCTCCTCATGAAGGAAACAGCACAACCCCAGACATACGTTTCAGTCTGTGTAGACCTCGTCAGTGGGGTGCAGCTGATACCCTTTAGGCACATGGAAGTAAGGGCCCATGCCTGGGATGCCCTTCTGCTTAGGGAGACTACACAAAACAAACAAATGTGACGAACGCACACCGAGAAAGAGCAAAATAAAGGAATTCGCTTAAGGTATGTGTGGCCTCTCAGGTGCTGCTCAAGTGAGGTTTTTTGCTCCCATGTACCATTGCAGAGAGAAAAATCTCCATATTCATATCAGTCTGGTCCCATCCTCAAGCAGTCCAGCCCCAAAACATCAGTCAAATCCTCTCTGCATGAGAGAAACAGCACAACACCAGGCGTACGTTTCGGTCTGTGTGGACCTCGTCAGTGGGGTGCAGCTGATTCCCTCTAGGCACATGGAAGCAAGTGCCCATACCTGGGATGCCATTCTGCTTAGGGAGACTACAAAAAAAAAAAAAAAAAAAAAAAAAAAAAAAAAAAAAAGAATGCGACGAACGCACACTGAGAAAGAGCAAAATAGAGTGATTTACTCAAGGCATGTGTAGCCTCTCAGGTGCTGCACAAGTCATGTTTTTTGCTCCCATGTGCCACTGCAGGGAGAAAACTTCTATATTCATATCAGTCTGACCTCAACCACAGGCAGACCAACCCCAAAACATCAGGCAAATCCTCTCTGCACGAGAGAAACAGCACAATCCCAGCCGTACATTTTGATCTGTGGGGACCTCATTAGTGGAGTGCAGCTAATTGCCACTAGGCACATGGAAGCAAGGGCCCATGCCTGGGATGCCCTTTCACTTAGGGAGACTACAAACAACAAAAGACTGTGGTGAACACACAATGAGAAAGAGCAAAATAGAGTGATTTACTCAAGACATGTGCAGCATCTCAGGTGCTGCATAAGTCACATTTTTCACTCCCATGTGCCATTGCAGAAAAGAAATTTCCATCTTCATATAAGTCTGGTCCCACCCTAAAATATCAGGCAAATCCACCATGCACAAGAGAAACAGCACAACCCCAGACATATGTTTTTGTCTATATGAACCTCTCCACGTGGGGTGCAGCCAATTCCCTCTAAGCGCATGGAAGCAAGGGCCTATGCCTGGGATGTCCTTCTGCTTAGGGAGACAACAAAAGTCTGTGACAAACGCACACCGATAAAGAGCAAAACAGAGTGATTTACTCAAAGCATGTGTAGCCTCCCATGTGCCATTGCAGAGAGGAAATTTCCATATTCATATCAGTCCAACCCCAAAATGTCATGCAAATCCTCGCTGCACGAGAAAAACAGCACAACCGCAGACGTATGTTTCGGTCTGTGTGGACCTTTGTCAGTCGGGTGCAGTTGATTCCCTCTAGGCACATAGAAGTAAGGGCCCATGCCTGGGATGACCTTCCGCTTAGAAAGACTACAAAAAAACCAAAAGACTGTGACAAACACACGATGTGAAAGAGCAAAATAGAGTGATTTACTCAAGACATGTGTAGCCTTTCAGGTGCTGCATACATTTTTCACTCCCATGTGCCATTGCAGAAAATAAATTTCCATATTCATATAAGTCTGGTCCCACCCTCAGGCAGTCCCACCCTGAAATATCAGGCAAATCCTCCATGCACAAGAGAAACAGCACAACCCCAGACATATGTTTTTGTCTATGTGAACCTCTTCACTGGGTGCAGTTGATTCCCTTTAGGCACATGGAAGCAAGTGCCCATACCTGGGATGCCATTCTGCTTAGAGAAACTACAAAAAAAAAAAAAAGAATGCGACAAACGCACACTGAGAAAGAGCAAAATAGAGTGATTTACTCAAGGCATGTGTAGCCTCTCAGGTGCTGCACAAGTCATGTTTTTTGCTCCCATGTGCCACTGCAGGGAGAAAACTTCTATATTCATATCAGTCTGACCTCAACTACAGGCAGACCAACCCCAAAACGTCAGGCAAATCCTCTCTGCACGAGAGAAACAGCACAACCCCAGCCGTACATTTTGATCTGTGGGGACCTCATTAGTGGAGTGCAGCTAATTGCCATTAGCCACATGGAAGCAAGGGCCCATGCCTGGGATGCCCTTCCACTTAGGGAGACTACAAACAACAAAAGCCTGTGACGAACACACACATATGTTTTTGTCTATGTGAACCTCTTCACTGGGTGCAGTTGATTCCCTTTAGGCACATGGAAGCAAGTGCCCATACCTGGGATGTCATTCTGCTTAGAGAAACTACAAAAAAAAAAAAAAAAAAGAATGCGACAAACGCACACTGAGAAAGAGCAAAATAGAGTGATTTACTCAAGACATGTGTAGCCTCTCAGGTGCTGCATAAGTCACATTTTTCACTCCCATGTACCATTGCAGAAAATAAATTTCCATATTCATATAAGTCTGGTCCAACCCTCAGGCAGTCCCACCCTTAAATATCAGGCAAATCCTCCATGCACAAGAGAAACAGCACAACCCCAGACATATGTTTTTGTCTATGTGATTCTCTTCACTTGGTGCAGCTGACTCCCTCTAAGAGCATGGAAGCAAGGGCCTATGCCTGGGATGCCCTTCTGCTTAGGGCGACTACAAAAAACAAAAGACTGTGACGAACGCACACTGATAAAGAGCAAAACAGAGTGATTTACTCAAAGCATGTGTAGCCTCCCATGTGCCATTGCAGAGAGGAAATTTCCATATTCATATCAGTCCAGCCCCAAAATGTCAGGCAAATCCTCGCTGCACGAGAAAAACAGCACAACCGCAGACGTATGTTTCGGTCTGTGTGTACCTTTGTCAATCGGGTGCAGTTGATTCCCTCTAGGCACATGGAAGTAAGGGCCCATGCCTGGGATGACCTTCCGCTTAGAAAGACTGTGACAAACACACACTGAGAACGAGCAAAATAGAGTGATTTACTCAAGGCATGTGTAGCCTCGCAGGTGCTGCTTAAGTGACGTTTTTCGCTCCCATGTGCCATTGTAGTGAAGAAATCTCCATATTCATATCAGTCTGGTCCCTCCCTCAGGCAGTCCAGCCCCAAAATGTCAGTCAAATCCTCTCTGCATGAGAGAAACAGCACAACCCCAGAGGTACATTTCGGTCTGTGTGGACCTCATCAGTGGGGTGCAGCTGATGCCTGGGATGACCTTCCGCTTAGAAAGACTACAAAAAAACCAAAAGACTGTGACAAACACACACTGAGAACAAGCAAAAAAGAGTGATTTACTCAAGGCATGTGTAGCCTCTCAGGTACTGCATGAGTCACATTTTTTGCTCCCATGTGCCATTGCAGACTGACCTCAGCCACAGGCAAACCCTATCTCCACAAGAGAAACAGCACAACCCCAGCTGTACATTTTGATCTGATGGAAACTCATCAGTGAAATGCAGCTAATTCCTACTAGGCACATGGAAGCAAGGGCCCATGCCTGGGATGCCCTTCTGCTTAGGGAGACTACAAAAAAGAAAAGACTATGACGAACTCACACTGAGAAAGAGCAAAATAGAGTGATTTACTCAAGGCATGTATAGCCTCTCAGGTGCTGCTCAAGTCCTACGTACTTTCAATAGGCAAAATTATTTCTGATTGGCTGGCTGAGGATTATGGGATGTGTAGGCCGGTGTACAATACATGGGAGAATTGTATACTGTCAAAGTATCCTTTAAATCCGTGGGTTAGC
Source organism: Rhinophrynus dorsalis (assembly GCA_037306005.1). Classification (NCBI taxonomy): domain Eukaryota; kingdom Metazoa; phylum Chordata; class Amphibia; order Anura; family Rhinophrynidae; genus Rhinophrynus; species Rhinophrynus dorsalis. The sequence goes on from CM074724.1 coordinate 123,790,820, forward strand.
CGTATGTGGATATAGAGGTGCCCTGGGCGAGCCAATAAGTGTCTGATGAGTGTACACTGCAGCGAAGGTGTTAATTGTTCTGGCAGGCGATGTTTTTGTTCTGCTGTTCTATGTGAGGAGTTAATCAATGCCCTGTTGGGGGTGAATGGGTTGACACTAGAACTGTCAAAGCAGTCAGACTGGAGGCCACTTAGTATTTCTAGAAGTCTGGTAAGTCAAATCCCCTTAGTCTGAGAGAGAGTGTGCTGTGTGTGAGAGAGAGAGAGAGAGAGAGAGAGAGAGAGAGAGAGAGAGAGAGAGAGAGAGAGAGAGAGAGAGAGAGAGAGAGAGAGAGAGAGAGAGAGAGAGAGAGAGAGAGAGAGAGAGAGAGAGAGAGAGAGAGAGAGAGAGAGAGAGAGAGAGAGAGAGAGAGAGAGAGAGAGAGAGATATTAGTCTGAGAGATGAGAGTGTGTGCTTAGTCTGAGAGAGAGAGAGTGTGTGTTTAGGGTGAGGTGGGTAGTGTGGACAGTGTGTGGAGGTGGGCAATGTGGAGGTGGACAGTGTGGGCAATGTGGACGTGGGGAGAGTGTGGAGGTGAATATGTGGGCAGGGGCAGGGTATTGTGGCCGGGTCGGGGGGGGCATCAAAATGCACCTTTGCCTGTGTATACAAAAATCCTTGCACCGGCCCTGCCTGAGACCCAGTAATATACTTCAAAAACTGGAGTCTCTGGGGCAGATCTGGGAAGTCACCAAATATGTTAAAGATGTTATCTCTTGAACACAGGCACAAAGGCAAAATTAATTACACTCTTCTGGCCATGGTAAGATAGGTGGAGAGGTAGTTGTTTTGAGGTGTTATTTATCCTGTAAAGAAGCAGTCCAGTGGGATTTGGTTGTAATCATAGGGGCCAAAGCTGTCCCTTATTCTGTGAGGTACAGAATTGCACCACTTTGCTTTTATACAAAGGGCCCGTAGTGTCCTCAAGACTGCAAGGGTAGCTGGTGATAGACTCTATAGGTTGTTTTTGCATGTTGCTAGGTACGGATTGGTTGATTTGGTTTAGGAAGATTCATCCTAGTGTTTAGGCTAGTCTAAATAAAGTTAGGAGATATTTTGTGATAAACTAGCACATCTGTTTATTTTTTGCTTTAAAAATATTTATTTTTACTTGCATCAGTATTAATTTATTGTTGAGCGAGTCCTGAATTTCTTGTCTTGAGAGGAGATTCTATGTTCCTGTTTTGTTATGCAGTTAATTGTATTTCCCCATCTAAGATCATTACTAGATCATCACTTTTTTGGTCATTTCCACTTTTTCAAAGTGTTGGAAAGTTAATAATTATCTGGCCAGTTAAAAAAGTGGTTTAGACTTGGTAGCTAGTCCTTCCTTGCCACTGGCAGAAGATAGTATTGATAAGATGTAGGGGGAAATATAAATTGCAGGATTTATCATACTGGGTAAAGAAAGAGTATTTCCACTGTCAGGAGATGTTTTATTCAAAAGTTATTGCAGCTGAAGCTTGCATTTTTTGGGTGCAATATTTACATGGCCTGACATGTTACAGTGGCGCTATTGCTACAGCAGTCTCTGGACAGATATTGGCAGTGACGATAATCCTCCATAACATGATGTAGCAATAGTGTCACTGTAAATATTTATGCCCTGGAGGTCCTCACTAGTGGGAATATTCTTGTTTTACTCAGCAGGAGAAATCCTGAAATATACTTTGTTTTATATTACACAATATTACACAATATTACACAATATTAACCCTATAATCATCATTTGGCCATATTACTTTTAGTTGGCAGACATGTCCTTTTTTGTTAATTGTTGCATTCCTTGTTGTATATTGTATAATTGCCTGGCACTACATCTGCTGGCAAGGATATCATCAATCCCTTGGGTGCTAGATTTGCTCCAAATCACGCATTGTAGAGGTCTTTATCATCCAAGGGGTTAAAATGATTAAGGTTATTTCTTTCCCACACTGTGTCTGTAAGAAATATCAGGTATAGGCAAGGGTGGCTTTGTTGGTATTATTCAATAACAACTAGCGATTGGAAAAAACAATGGCACTGCTACAGAAGAATTTCCATGTAAATACAATGTTTCAAGAAATCAATCACTGACCGCCTTCCGGTCTCTTCTTCGTGGTGCTGGCTCAAAGTTGCCTTTCACCAAACAAACAAATGTGAACCGCACTCCAACGTAGTAGATCATAGACTATGACTAAGCACCCAGGTGTGAAATGCATGAGACTATTGCGGCATGTGTAACGTCTGTCCTGATACTCTGTAATAAAGATTACCACTGGTTTTATCTACTACATTGGAGTGCGGTTCACATTTGTTTGTTATTCTTGTGTCTTGTGTTCTCTTAAAGGCCAGTACTATTTCACAGAAAGGTGGTAGTGTTATGGAATAGCCAGCCAGAAGGGGTGATAGATGGCAATATATTAAGAAAATTCTAAAAATCAGTGACGATTTTCCTAATATAAAAGAATACAAAAGAACAAACAGTGTCAGAGATTTGGGAGAAAACAGTAATTCTTGCAGATCACCCCAATGAAGATCAACCCCTTGCATCTAACCCCCCTGCAGTTGGATGCAAAGCAATGCAAGGCTTTGCATCCAATTTTCCTTGCCAAATATTTATATTTAATTCAACTATAAACATTAAAGCAGAAATAACACGTTGTAATAATAACCCCTACTTACCTTACTATGGACAGAAATGGCCCCTGTGAACTTTGTCCTAGTGACTTTGCCCAGTAGATAACACTTTCAGTCAGTCCTGGATGCAATGTCCATAAATGGAAGTTTCTGGCAGTTCAAACTGAAGCATGCAGAGTGCACGTGTCCACCTAAGATTTCCATATACGGCGAGCACTGACTGAGGTCCTGCAGTCATACTAGCAATTGTCTTGTTCTCCTCTATTGACGGACATTCAGGTTCCTCCCCCTGCTCCTCCTCCAGCCCAGCTTCTCCCCACCTCATGTGGGTAATACCCCGACCTCCAGGTCGCAGCGGCTCCCTCATCACCCCTCTGTCTAGCAATCACATCCCTATCTACACCTGCATTGTACCCATCACCTACACCCCCAGGCCAGTGCGCAGCCAACATGTAACTAGTGCTTAGCTGTCGCGTAAGAACAGAGTAACTAGCTCTCATTTAACCCTAATGGCATTAGTAATAATAATATTTGCCTTACCCTGCAATATCAGCATTAAACATCGCTATAAAATACAATAAATTGTGCTCCTCTCACGGTCAGATTTGCCTGCTGAGTGCCGTTCAGTACTCGCTCCCCCTCTTCAGGTATTAAAATGAACAGCAAGGGGCATGCCTGAAGAGGGGAGAAAGAGAGGCCGGAGCAGCGCTCAGGAGTCAAATCTGATCGTGAGAGGAGCACAACGTATTGTATCTTATAGCGATGTTTAATGCTGATATTGCAGGGTATGGAAAATATTATTATTATTAATGCCATCAGGGTTAAATGAGAGCCAGGAGCAGCACTGGATTGACTCGCTTATTTCAATTGCTTACTCCCGCGGTAACCTCTAATCTAGTGCCACAGATTTTCGGTCATATTTTCGGCCATTTTTTTTATTTCGGCTTTTTACTGAAAATGCCATTTTCGGACAAAACATTTCAGTTACAGAAATTTCGGTGCACCCCTATTATTAATGTATGTATTTTATTAAAATACTACACTTACTACGTATCCCTCTGTCTTTTTGTTTTTTATGCTTCCACTCCTTTCAAGTTTTTAACTTATAGTGGGAAAAGACTACTATGGTGAGATAGCTGCAAACAGAGTGGAGACACTATCAGATATTGACAACCATCATCCCATCTTCATATTCATTTGAACTGTTTATCATATCATCACCAGATTTTCATTTGTTTACATTGACTACATAGCAAAATGAAGTTAGTGGTACATAAAGAACGTTATTACGAACCTTACAGACATAAGACTTGTTCTAATGGTTTTGTTTTATTATATATTGCAACGGACCATAGTCTGTTACTGGAATCCTTCCCCGGGAATACGTATGTACAGTCCCTTATCACAGACTAGGAGAACTTTTAAGACATTATGTTGGCAGGCAGCGGTGGTGAAAAGGACTAAATACACAGAACTGTCCTGTTGTAGGAGCATCAGCGATTCGCAGAGAAGCCACGGGTTCAAGGGGACTGCGCAATACATGTTCCCTAGAATGTGTATTCCAGCCCCTCAAGCCTTTTTGGCTATTGCCTACCTTAACCCAAGCCCTTTGTGTATTAATGTAATCATGTCTGCCTTATTGTGGATGCCTGAGCCATCTGTTGTTGGTTCCTTTGTATTAGGTGTTTTGATTACATTATCCCCATGAATACTCCCATTGTGTTATGTCTTCACCATTTGCTGTGACCTATTGTGTCCGATGTGATTGTATTATGTCTTTTGTAGTTAAGGAGTTTTGATTGCATTATCCCTATGAATACGCCCAGTGTGTTATGTCTTCATTATTTGTTGTGACCTATTGTATCCACTGTGATTGTATTATGTCTTCTATAGTTGAGGTGTTGTGATTGCATTATCCCTATGAATATGCCTATTGTGTTATGTCTTTACCATGTAGTGTGATTGAATCACGTCTCCTGCACTGTCCAAGTTAACTGTATAAATACGATGTGGTTTCAAATAAAGTAGAGTTAGTTGTTCTGAACTAAGAAGGAGTACAGAGTCTTTATTCCGGATGGTAGAAAGGGGCCCCTTTGCCCCCCATTCAGGAGTTATCTGTTTCCAGCACTGCAGGAGTTCCAGCCTTTCATCTTGCTTCACCGGCCAGGCTACCCACTTGTAGCCACATCCAGGAGGGAGAGACCTGGAACAAAGGCCCAAGACTTCCTGGTGTCTTGAGCTTCCATTACACTGGTGGCAACGGTGGGATCATCTCCCTCACCAAATTGGATTGTGCCAGTGAAACATGCAGTCTGACTGGAGCTATATAGAGTTCCTAGCGGAGAAGTGATGGACACTTTTAGGAATGTGGGGAGACACTGATCCGGTGGTCAGGAGAATGGAGAACCTAATGTCCTTCCTGGGACCAGATCCATCAGTAGGAATGATGGACCAACTGATGATAGCAGTGGAGCAGCGTTACCTCCGCAAACTGAGGGAAGCCTGTTCCGCTTCCCATGCTCGGGAGAGGAGGAATGAGGTCCTCGCCAGCAGCTATGTTGACCCCAGCCTGGTGAGTGGGAATTTGCTCCTCACCAAGGCAAGTGATGACCCTGCATTTGGGAGTTGGACCGCCGTCCTTCCTAGTGTTTCTGTTGCCCCAACCTTGGGGAGTGGGACCTGTGTCCTCCCCAGGGAATCTGTTGACCCCAGCCTGGTGAGTGGGAATCCGCTCCTCACCAGGAGGGCAAGTGATGGCACTGAATATGTGGACCCTAGCTTGGTGAGTGGGAATTCACTCCTCACCAAGGCAAGTGATGCCCCTGCAGGAGGGAGGGAGAGACCTGGAGCAACGGGTCTTGAGCATTCACCCCATGTTGGTCTTATTGCCCATGTGCACAATCCCTTAAGATGAGGATAATAGAATCAAGAAATAGGCAGCACCCATGGGACTTCTTTTAAAGCTTTATTCACATCATCATAAGTACTAAAACAGGTCAAAGTTTTGGTCCTATAAAGGTCCTATTTGGCCCGGAACGTTGACCTGTTACAGTACTTATGATGATGTGAATAAAGCTTTGAAAGAAGTTCCACGGGTGCTGCCCATTTCTTGATTAGAGAGATAGATAGATAGATAGATAGATAGATAGATAGATAGATAGATAGATAGATAGATAGATACCTTTTTAATGCGTGTTTATTATCTGAAACTATTGCATATTGTTTATGCGTATATCTTAACTACTTGGTATACACCCCCTTGGTAACTGTGTGTTCTGATATCTATACCTAGAACTCTCCTATTCTTTGTATTTGGGTTAAAAAATGAATATGTATTTCAATACAATATAGCATTTTAGTGGACAGAAAGCAAGTGTTTGGCAGGCACCTTTCTCATATTTATTTGTATGTATGGAGTACAAATGTACTGTTTACAGTGATTGATTTATTTAAATACAGCAGCTGTTTTTCCATACAGTAATGTAAGGGCTTTCTATGTTCCCCATGATCTGGGTGGCAGGGGTTTGGCTCCCATAACATAATTTACACTATGATTGATAGAATATATTTGGAGCCTTGACCAGAAAAATAACCAAAGTTTTCAGTGGGCTTCCAAATTCCTACAACAGACCCTGCCAGCAGTTAATAAATATATAAATGTACATTCTTCCATTCCCAAAACCGTACCCAAAAATTACAATTACACATAATTTCATATCACTTTAATTTTGATTGTTTATTGTTGTTATGAAAAAGTCTTGATGTAAACTACTGTTTGTGCCTAATTGCACTGGAAAATCAGTCCTATTTCCTGTGCCATAAATAATGTACCAGATAAAAACACATCCACGAACAGCTGGGAAAAAAAATAAGAATATATCCATTGTTTCAGCTTTACATTGACTTCTGTATTTCCTCCAGAGAACATTCCACACTTTCTATTGAGGTCTATGGGATGCACTTCCGCTTCACATTGGGTCTTATTATTCAGTCTAAAGGGTGCAGTTGTAGAAGAAACCAACTGCACCACAGGGGGAAAATGAACATCCCCAGTGATTTAAATTGGACTTTTAACCCGATAAATGCTAGATAGGTTTTCCTGCATTGCTTTGCAAAGCTCGGGAGACTTGTCTACCATTTAAGGGGTTAAAAGCCCCATTTAAATCAATGGGAATTCATGGAATTTTCATTTCAACCCTATGAAGTAGTTGATTTCTTCCATAATTACACATCTTTAGTGTAATGAATGCATCCCTTTTCTGACTTCCTAATGCATCTTTTAGTGGACAGAATTGGTGCATGCAGTGAAAAGGGGCAGGCTATCCAGGCCATGGCCCATTCAGCTTTATGACCCACTAAGAGCCACGAAACCAGGGATGTGCAACCTGTGAACCCTAGCTGTGATTGGACTACAATGTTCAATGTGCTGGCCTTCTTTGTTCTAAACTGGTGATGAGTCAACAGGGGGTTGTTTAAATTAACAGTAATATCCCAGATTTTTTTTTCTCATGTTTTTTAGAGGTTGAAAAAAAATTATGTAGCACAAATCCTATCTCTCAAACCTTTACGGTTTGAGAGATATTTCTATCTAAAGTTCTGCCTCTCCTGATGTCAGATGTAAAGCTGACAGAAGGAGATCCGAGTTGGCCGACACAAGGTGGCTCTTCAGCACATTAGTGTCCGTTTAATTTGTTTGCCCCCACAAAAAAAACAAAACAAAAAGATGTCATACAGCAATCTTGCAAGCCCAGGGACTGCCTCCATTGCATTGGGCTTAAAGGGATAGTAACATTTACAATGTAAAAAAAGATATATTGTAGGTTTTACCCCGCAGAGTAAAACAATGGAACTCCCACTGCTGAATAGTGTTTTATTCAAAAGTTATTGCAGCTCAAACTTGTATTTTGTAGGTGCAATATATCACAGTGGCCTGAAATTGTACAGTGGCGCTGTTCCTACACCATCCTATGGACAGCCAATGTTATAGCAGCAGCACTACTGTACAATTTTAGGCCACTGTTATACTGCACAGAAAAAAAGTTTGAGCTGTAATAACTTTTGCATAAAACACCTTTCAGCAGTGGGAGTTCCCTTGTTTTACTCAGGGGTATAAACACTACAATATTTTTTTTACATACTAAGTATTACTATCCCTGAGTGCCAGAAAGTTATCCACGAATTGCAAAGCAATGTGTTGAATACCTCCCTAGCAATCAAGAGGTTAATTCTATTAAAACTTTCCTTTTACCCCTCGGATGTTAAAGTGATATCCAGAAGTGTGCAAATAAATGTACAAGACATTTTATATTTTTACACAATTCAATATTGAAAGCCGGTTGAGGATTCTGAAGGAGTGGTAAACTTTTTATGGAAACAAAAAATGTATTGTACCATTTTCCTGCTGACTAAAACAAAGGTACTCCAACAGGGGAGGGCTGGCAACTTGTGGCTTAGGGGGCAAATACATTCAAGTGGCCCATTTCTATTATCGTGCGAGCCCACTTTTCCAGCCCACCCCCTTTTGTTAATTTTAAAATTGGCATTAATGTTGTGACATAAGTCAAGTGATACCACATAACTTACAGTTGAAATGGGTCTACATTAGTGTGCTACTACAAAGCTTACAATGTAGGAAAGCTTAACTAGTGATACTAGAGAGCTTACAAGGGAAATGTGTTATGCTGCTAGTATAGCTCCATTTGGATTGTACCTCTGTGGTATCATTTATGTAGCTCAATTTCAGTTGTAAGCTCTGTGGTATCACTAGTGTAGCTCCATTTACACCAGCATATTTAGTGAGGTGTAGTGGCCTACGAGCCCAGACATATGACCATCCCAGGGGCAACTGCCTCCCAGGCCAGCTCTCCCCTGTATTCCAACTGCTGAGAAGTATCATTCCAAGGTTACTACAATATAAACTGTTATCTCTTATATTAACAGTGTCCTTTTTTGACCAGATTTCAGTTATTCACTAGCATTCTATGGGAGAGGTTGAGTCACTGACAACAGTTTTCCATATAATATTATAGTATTAGCTTTATCATTTCTTGTCAGTTTGAACTTTTGGGAAGTGATGAAGCTGTTATTCAGATCCTGACAGCTTGAAGTATTATATATTTTGAATAAAACAACTGCTTGAAGTGGGAGCAGTAAGAAAAGTCCTATAACATAAAGGTTTTCATAAAAATGCTACAACTTCCTTAACACACTGAATGCTAAAGGCATCTCCAGCTCATTACTTCTCAATGCATTATAGATGTCTCTAGCTTCCAAGGGGTTATAAGCTGTGTTTTTTATATAATGTCAATTTATATTGTAAGAGTAATTTGTCTTGCCAAATAAATGCATAATCTGAGTAGACAATTAGAAAGGATGCCTACTATCTCATATTCTCATAAAAATATAGGTAAATGGTGGTACTGTGTTTGCCACAGAAAAAGCAGGAGACTGGTAGGGTGAAAGTAATACATTTATAGGCTAATTGAGGAGCTTTAGAATGGAAGCTGTCAAGACAACTTAGATCTCTTCTTCAAGCATGTTTAGAATGAAGACTGATTAGAAAATACATGACAGGTTACACGTTCATTCAATTTTATTTTCAATTTAAATTCCAGTGTAAGTGGATCTCTTATCACCATTCAACAGAACAAAACCAGTAGTGCCTTATCACACTAGCAACATTAAATAAATATTACAAAAAGTGTCTATACACTCACGTGGTATAATGGCTGTATATTTACATACACATATCTACAGCAAGAAGGCCTACAGAGAACTCACCACCATCTGTGTTCTGTGTCTCCAACAAATCACTCCAGATTCAGGTTAAAACCACTCCAGATTCAAGTTAAAACATCCTGCTTGTGTAAATTTATTTAAATAATAAAATAATAAAAACAGTATTGGTTATGTATATATCCTACTATTCAATGCATTTCACAGTGTTGGCCACTGCTTTATCAAGACATGTAGACATACTTGATAAAGCAGTGTCCCCTCTTTCCCCTCTTTCAAATTAGATTGTACTTTACATCTTGGGTCTGGGGTTGAGATGGGGGCTTTTTTGTTACCAATTCTAACCCCTCATACCCAGTAAATATACCTTTAATTACTAATGTTGTGTGATCACCCAATATTATTGCTTCCAGGAGTACCATAATTTGAAAGAGGGGTGATTCGTCTTTCAAATTAGGATACTGAGTACTATTATACAGTGAGGGAAAAAATTATTTGATCCCCTGCTGATTTTGTATGTTTGCCCACTGACAAAGAAATGATCAGTCTATAATTTGAATGGTAGGTTTATTTGAACAGTGAGAGACAGAATAACAACAAAAAAATCCTGAAAAACGCATTTCAAAAAAGTTATAAATTGATTTGCTTTTTTACTGAGTGAAATAAGTATTTGACCCCCTATCAATTAGCAAGATTTCTGGCTCCCAGGTGTTTTTTATACAGGTAACAAGCTGAGATTAGGAGCACTCTCTTAAAGGGAGTTCTTTTAATCTCAGCTTGTTACCTGTATAAAAGACACCTGTCCAAAGAAGCAATCAATCAATCAGATTCCAAACAAGGGTTTTGCCACCAAGTACTGTCATATTTTGCAAAGGGGTCAAATATTTATTTCACTCAGTAAAATGCAAATCAATTAATAACTGTTCTGAAATGCATTTTCTGGATTTTTTTGTTATTATTCTGTCACTCACTGTTCAAATAAACTTACCATTCAAATTATAGACTGATCAATTCTTTGTCAGTGGGCAAACGTACAAAATCAGAAGGGGATCAAATAATTTTTTCCCTCACTGTAAGCTTCAAAAAACTCTGCAGGGCAAGATGGACTCTGTTTTGCCCTATCAAAAACAATACTTTTTTTTTTTTTTTTTTTCAATTATTACCAGGATATCAAGATGAAGATACCCTAAAAATTAATCTTGTTTAAAAGAGGAGACTCCTCGTCCAAGCATAGCTACTCTTGTAGTCAAAAGCGTAGTGTGGACAGAGACAGTAGCTCCTGTAGAAACCGATTCATGCCTTTCATTTCTATATTTTCATGCCATCTGGTCAAGTGATCACCTAGCATGTAGCCCAGAATGAGTACCGTTGCTGGAGAGGTGAGAATCCTGTGAGCCGTTAGGAGGAATTAGGACTAAAATCGGGGCAACTATTGAGCCCTACTCCTCCTATATCCAATCAGTTTTATTACGAATGTTCAGCCACTTACGGTGCCACTATTTTTCTACAAAGACTTTGACAAAAATGAGAATTCAGGTTTTAACTGTATGTTTTTGAGAATTTTTTATGCAATATATATTTTTTAGTTATGATGATTGTGAGATCTAAGAATTAACTATATATTTGTGCTTTTTCCCCTTCATTACACCCTTTCAAATGACCTCTAATAAGTGAGGGATGCCCTGAAAATCCCAGATTGCCTTGAGGGGAAAAAAAAATATGGAGAAACACTGGTCTAGACTTTTAAAATGCACTGGACACTCCTCTGGCACTCAAAGTGTTAAACAATGCTCTCAAATCCTCACAGGTCTCACTGTTCACCCATTACCCGTGTCCAAAACCAAATATAATTTCTACGGCACAAACTTGTTGGCTTCTCCTATACTGTTATGTTAGTCCTCTACAGATTTCCCTGGGTAAAATCCATCCCGATTTCCTGTATGAGAAAATAAATGTATGGTTATATATTGTGGAATTTGCATTCCATTACCTTGGTTTGCATGTCATAAAACATTTATTACACCCTTGGGCTAGAGTTTTAATAATGACTGGGTGAAAGCACTAATGTGGACTTGGACTTGAAATGGAACAAAAGATTAATGCGCTTTGATGTCACCCAGCTAATAATGCTGCTTGCCAATTTGTCCCATCAAAAGGCATTATAACCACACACACAGTGCTCTGTGATGTTTGAAATGCTGCAAAATGCAGCCTACAGCTTGTGGAAATAAAATCAGAGAGGCCAGCCTGGAAATTCATCGAGTCTCTGGGCCACATGTACAAAGTGAGAGGGGAGCAATTGTGGAGAAAACTAAAAGCATCACAGAGAAAAAAAAATACCGGAATTCTCATTGATTTAAATGAGAATTTTAACCCACTGAATGTTACAGAGGCCACCAGTGCATTGATTTGCAATGCATTGAAGACTTTTCTTGCATTCAAATGGTTAATCAATGGAAGGTACTCATTTATCCCCTATGATGCAGTTGGTTTGCACCACGATTGCTCCTCTTGCTTTGTGTATACAGCCCTTGGGATGTTACATATCTCCCAACATTTCCAATGGCCAAAGAGGGACACTTTTGTCTTAGGGGGTGTTGCAAGGGGCGTGGCTGGTGGATGGGCCATTACTGATGATTTTCAGGTTATTTCATGACCTACTGACACCTCTTTGTGCAACTGGATAAATGATTGAGCATTAGACAAAGTATTTTATTTAAACAGACTAATTTTTATAAACACATATACTGAAGTTTTCACACATTAATGTAAGTTTTATTGCCTTGGAACATTGTTATACACTTACACACCACACAGTCTCATCTACAAAGAGGGACACCAGGGTGAGAAAGAGGGACAGAGAGATTTGGGTCTCAAAGAGAGACTGTCCCTCCTACAGAGGGACACTTGGGAGATATTCTGGTAAACATTATTTATTGTGTAGCACCTCTAGAGTAGAATGTACAGCTTAGTATTAGATACATCTTATTTCTCTTTTTACACACTTTAGATTGCAAGCTCTTCAGTGCCACTTTTTGATTTCTAAAGGGTGAATTGAAAACATTCCAGAAAATATGGCACATTTCTAGCATGTTTTTAATTCTTAAATTTAGTAATATGCAGTCATGTCCCTGCATTCCCTCATTTAAAAATCTATTTGCACAAGATACACCATTCAGATATACCAGAAATGTTTCACATGGTCTTAGCAGGGGAAGGTAATTTTAATCTATGGCAGCAAATGCATCAGCTGTATACTGATGTTTTTTTTTACCATAGTAGTAACGTAGAACTTATCAACAAAAAGTCCTACTTGCACTAATTTATTTCATATTTTATGGTTTGGTGTACAGTGCAGAATGAAAGGAGCTCATACATCATTATATACCCAGTGGTTACAGAGCTGAAGGCTTACTGAGGGCAATGTAGGTCTCTTGTCTCCTAATTGTGCAGAGAAGGAGCCCACTCTGGATGTGAGTGACCCAAATGTAACCAAACTAATCACCTATTTGTCTTTACACCAGTCAAATCACTTAAGTCAACCTACTGAGTGCTGTAGAGAGAATGAATGAGTTGGACTATCCTCTGGCACTCTAAGTGTTAAACCATTGCTTGCCAAATTAAACTGCTATAGTCAAGGATTTGGTAGGTCACTGTACAAACATGGATACCCACTTCCCTTTAAGATGTATTTCTACAAAGCATCTGGGATTAGAAAGGGTGCTGCAATTAGGGAAGAGTATGAAATGCTTCATGCGAGATGAAATCATTAATTAATTGCATCTCTTAACGAGTTTGAAGCATACAGCCCAAGTTTATCTGTGCCTATTAATTTGATATTTCAGGACGCTGTCACTTGAAATTAATTGCAGCTAATTAAAAATGTTAAGACAATAGTACAAAAGTGCCTGGGAGACATTGCGCTTCCAATGCCCTGGAACTCTGCTTTATTACGGATCTTACTCACAAGCGAAGGTTAAACTGCAGCTGGCATCTCATAAAAGTGCATGGCAAAGCCTTTGTGTCACGTACATGGTTAAATATAGACATATAATATTGATTTACATTTAATAAGATTGGGTAGCAACTGCAAGTATGTGCATTTCAGGATCAGATGAAGGTCTAGAACAGGGAAGTCCAAGTTTCAGCCGCCAAGGGCCACCAACAGACAAGGATTTAATGATTTCCCTAATTAAGTACAGGTGAGTTAATGAGTGGCTCATTTATTTTGATTGGCCCACCTGTGGTCAAACAGGGAAAACCTTAATTACTGGACTATTTTAGCAATTGAGGACCGAACCTAGACACCCCTTGTCTACAGGGCTGGATTTACATTCCAGGCTCCCCTAGGCAAGGCACTCAGTGCACCCTTAGCTCTGCCCATGGCCACACCCCACTCCTCACATGACCACACCACCATTCTAATCCACTGTTTCCTGGTACAGAATATGCCTTTGGCCTACAACAAGCAAAGAAATAAAAGCTTTAACCCCTTGGTTGCTAGAGATCACTCCAAGGCATTGCTATGCAATGCACTGGAGAGCTCACTAGCATCCAAAGGGTTACATAAGAGTGCACAACAGAGTTCTAAACACTAGAGGGGGAACTCCCCAGAGACTGCTGTGATAGAAAGTGATGCATGTGGTGGGCTACAAGAAATGTACATCAAGGCCAATGCATTAAACTTACATTACAGTAAATTGCACTGCAACTCTTGGTTAATGTCAGAATTAGAGATCTGTTTGGAAGCCATTTTCATGCAGCCCAGCAGAGAGGTTACTTTCTGTCACAGTAGGCAATGGGCAGTTCTCCATCTAGAGTCTTAATTCTGGGACTTTGTATTGTCCCAGAAGGGGGCTGCCTGGGACAAGGGACACAGAGTTGAAATCAGGGACTGTCCCGGGCAATCAGGGACACGTGGTCACCCTACTCTGGCCCCACCCACAATTCAGAATGTGGGTGTGGCCAGCACAGCTGAGGCGCCCCTCAAAACTTGGAGCTCTAGGCAGGTGCCTAGTTTGCCTATTGGGAAATCCGGCCATGCTGGTCTAGGATTTGAACAAAAACATTGGCTTAACACTGTTTTGTTTGAATAAGTCACTTTATTTTGGCAAGACTTGTAATTGCATCACCTTTTACTTCTGTTCACTAGTGATGAGCGAGCATGCTCGGCCGAAGCTCGGTTCGGCTCGAGCATCGCTCTGCTCGGCACATGGCGGTACTCGTACGAGTACCGCATGTGCTCGCCCGCCATGTTCGGGTCTCCTCCCCGCACAAGGCGCCTGCCTAGGGCCCGGCCAAATGAGGGGGGCCCGGAAAGCCTCATTCAACTTGAATGAGGCTTTCCGGTCCCCCCTCATTTGGCCGGGAGATTCAACCCCCACGCCCGCAGCTTACCTGATCTCTCACTCATCTCGCCGCTCTAGTAATACAGAGCGCTGGGAGATGACATCATCTCCCAGCCTCTGCATTACTACAGCGGCGCCAGGAGCTTCAGTCAAAGAGATCTGTGCCGAAGGAGGCACAGATCTGTCAAGTACACCGCTAGACCACCAGGGGAAATGTGAAGATGAAGGTGCAATGTGGAGGTGAAGTGGAGATGGGGGCATTGCGGAGATGAAGGGGGCATTGTGGAAGGGGCATCGTGGAGATGGAGATGAAGGGGGCATTGTGGAGATGGAAGGGGCAGTGTGGAAGCGGCAGTGTGGAGATGGAAGGGGCAGTGTGGAGAAGGTGGCATTGTGGAAGGGGCAGTGTGGAGATGAAGGGGCAGTGTGGAGATGGAAGGGGCATTGTGGAAGGGGCATGGTGGAGATGAAGGGGGGCATTGTGGAGATGAAGGGGCAATTGTGGAAGGGGCAGTGTGGAGATGAAGGGGACATTGTGGAGATGAAGGGGGCATTGTGGAAGGGGCAATGTGGTGATGAAGGGGCAGTGTGGAGATGAAGGGGCAGTGTGGAAGCGGCAGTGTGGAGATGGAAGGGGCAGTGTGGAGAAGGTGGCATTGTGGAAGGGGCAGTGTGGAGATGAAGGGGCAGTGTGGAGATGGAAGGGGCAGTGTGGAGATGGAAGGGGCATTGTGGAAGGGGCATGGTGGAGATAAAGGGGGGCATTGTGGAGATGAAGGGGCAATTGTGGAAGGGGCAGTGTGGAGATGAAGGGGACATTGTGGAGATGAAGGGGGCATTGTGGAAGGGGCAATGTGGTGATGAAGGGGCAGTGTGGAGATGAAGGGGCAGTGTGGAAGGGGCATTGTGGAGATGAAGGGGGCATTGTGGAGATAAAGGGGCAGTGTGGAGATGAAGGGGGCATTGAGGAAGGGGCAATGTGCATCCAGACATCCTCCCTATGCTGTCCCTGAACCATTTCTGTGGTGTTTCCATCATTTTCTGACCTTTTCCTATGAACCAGGCACCCTCCCCTCATCAGAGCAGGGGGTGCCTGGTGTAATGCTCGAGTCCTCCCATTGACTTCATTGGGGCTCGGGTGCTCGGCCGAGCACTCGAGCCTCCGGGGGCGCTCGGCCAGAGCACCCGAACACCCGAGCATCGGGGTGCTCGATCATCACTACTGTTCACCTAACTTATCACTATATCCAACTACTTACCTGAATAAACTCATAATATATATATATAGGAAAGTGAAAGCCTTCTAAAATCCTATGATGAATACCTCTGTGCTGGACAATGACAAACACTTCAAGTAACAAATTCTTCAAAACTGATCAACAGTGGTGATCCTGTCCAAATTCACTAAAATGTTTTAAACAGTGTAGAGCAGTCAATAATCTGGAGGCTAGTTCCAAAGGTAAGCTTCAAGCAAGAGAAACATGCTGCTACATTCTATCCAGACCAAAAACAGAAGAAAACATATTCAGGTATGCATGCAGCACTCAGACCCTGCTTTATGTCTACAGAGGAAGGCAGACACAGTGTGCTTGCCTAGAAAAGTACTGATGACTGCATTAAAGGGATAGTAATACTTAAAATGTAAAAAAAAATATGTTGTAGGGTTTATCCCCCTGAGTAAAACAAGAGTACTCCCACTGCTGAAAGGTGTTTCATTCAAAAGTTATTAATTTTCAAAGTTGAATTTTTTAGGTGCAATATCACAGTGGCCTGAAATTGTACAGTGGCGCTGTTGCTACACCATCCTATGGAGATTTATGGTCAATTGACCAGAGCTGTCCATAGGATCGTGTAGCAACAGCGCCACTGTACAATTTCAGGCCACTGTGATATTGCACCTAAAAAATTCAACTTTGAAAATTAATAACTTTTGAATGAAACACCTTTCAGCAGTGGGAGTACTCTTGTTTTACTCAGGGGGATAAACCCTACAACATATTTTTTTTTACATTTTAAGTATTACTAACCCTTTAAACACAATGGCCCAGAACTGTCTGCAGACTCAACATCACAGTGAGTACAGAAAGCTTTGAGTCTTGTGTAATATTCAAGCACTTGCATTGAAAGAGAAAATTTAGATCTGGCTGGAGGCTTGACAACAGGCCATGGTAACTTAGTAGTATCCTGATGTTAATAAAAGTGCCATATGACTATGTCCTGAATTCAAGTACTCTAGCTGAGTGAAATGGTGACCACTGCCAAAAAGGCTCAGGCCAGGCATTTACCTGAAATGACAATAAAATGGAGGGTCCTTCTGAATTCTTAGGACGATTTGAAAACAAAGGAAGGGGGCCTGTCCTTCATAAATGGTTGGAAGGTGAGGGAGTATTTCCCCCAGAGGCAGGAAAAAAGAGTGAGGTGACAGAGTATAAAAGAAACCCATGTTACCTTGCATTTTTAATATGTTTTGTCTTCTTTTTTCAGGAATAACTGGTAGAGGAGCAAAGCAACAACACCTAGAAATCTGAAATTTTCTTAACAAGAGAAGCAGACCAGGTACTGTAATCTAGGAGTAAACAGATAACATTGCAATAGATTTGGGATTTCTTCAGGAATGGAAAGCAAAACTTTAGGTTGTTTTTTTTTGCAGTATGTGTACAGATTTTGATATAGTTGAGGTAAACCAGAGATTAAGAAAAATGTGTTTACGTCACCTAAAGTTATTGCTATGTTCTAAGGTAAACATACAGAATGTGAGAGGCTTCTGGGAATGAACAAAAGCACAATGGCCTCTTCTACAGCTACTCACCGCACAGAAGCTCTCTGGTGCCATTGCAAAGAAGAAATTTCCCCATACATATTAGATTAATCCCACCCACAAGGGAGGTCCAGTTCCAAAATGACAGGCAATCCCCGACCCTGCACATGATCACCAACTGCCCCAGGACATACATTTCAGCCTAGATGGGCCTTGTCAGGCGGGTGTAGCTGGAATCCCTAGTTACTGAGAGCAAGGGGTCCACGTCTGGATTACCCTTCACTCTTAGGGAGAGCCCCTAAGAGTATTCAAAATAAACATACACAATGTAAGAGGCATCTGGGAATGAACAACAGCACAATGGCCTGTTCTACCACTAGTCACCACTCAAAAGCATCACGGTTTTGCTCTATAGTGCCATTACAGAAGAGAAATTTCCACATACATTTTAAACTAACCCCACCCACACGGAAGATCCAGTTCCTAAACAACAGTCAAGTCCCCCCTACCCACAAACACCTGCTAACCCCCAACATATGTTTCAGCCTAGCTAGGCTTTGTCAGAATGTGAGAGGCTTCTGGGAATGAATAACAGCACAATAGCCTGTTCTATGGCTAATCACTGCCAAGAAGCATCACATTTTAGCTCTCTAGTGCCATTACAGAGGAGAAATTTTCACATACATGTTAGACTAATCCCACCCACAAGGGAGGTCCAGTTCCAAAATGCCAGGCAAGTCCCCCTGCACTGGGACACCAACTAACCTCGGACGTACGTTTCAGCCTAGTTGGGCATTGTCAAGAGAATGCAGCTGGATTCACTAGGCACTGAGAGCAATGAGTCCATGTCTGGAATACCATTCACTCTTAGGGAAAGCCCCTAAGAGTATTCCAAATAAACATACACAAAGTGAGAGGCTTCTGGGAATGAATAACAGCACAATGGCCTGTTCTACAGCTAGTCACCACACAAAAGCATCACGTTTTAGCTCTCTAGTGCCATTACAGAGAAGCGACCTCCACATATGTATTAGCCTAATCCCACCCACAAGGGAGGTCCAGCTCTAAATTGACGGGTAAATCCCCCTGCACGGGGACACCAACTAGCCCCCACCATACGTTTCAGCTTAGTTAGGCTTTGACAGGAGAGTGCAGCTCAATTCCCTAGTCACTGAGAGCAAGGGGTCCACGTCTGGATTACCCTTCACTCTTAGGGAGAGCCTCTAAGAGTATTCAAAATAAACAAACACAATGTGAGAGGCTTCTGGGAACGAATAACAGCACAATAGCCTGTTCTACGGCTAATCACCACCCAGAAGCATCATGTTTTAGCTCTCTAGTACCATTATAGAGGAGAAATTTTCACATATATATTAGACTAATCCTGCCCACAAGGGAGGTTCAGTTCCAAAATACCAGGCAAGTCTCCCCTGCACTGGGACACCAACTAACCCCCGACATACCTTTTGGCCTAGTTGGGCTTCGACAGGAGAGTGCACCTGGAGTCCCTAGACGCTGAGAGCAAAGGGTCCACGTCCGGATTGCCCTTCACTCTTAGGGATAGCCCCTAAGAGTATTCAAAATAAACATACACAATGTAAGAGGCGTCTGGGAACGAACAACAGCACAATGGGCTGTTCTAACGGCTAATCCCCGCCCAAAAGCATCACAGTTTTGCTCTATAGTGCCATTACAGAAGATAAATTTCCACATACATATTAGACTCATCCCACCCACATGGAAGGTCCAGCTCCGAAATGACGGGCAAGTCCCCCCTACCCAGGAAAACCAGCTAACCCACAACATACTTTTCAGCCTAGTTGGGCTTTGTCAGGAGAATGCAGCTGGATTCCCTAGGCACTGAGAGCAAGGAGTCCACGACTGGATTACCCTTCACTCTTAGGGAGAGCCCCTAAGAGTATTCAAAATAAACATACAGAATGTGAGAGGCTTCTGGGAACGAATAACAGCACAATAGCTTGTTCTACAGCTAATCACCGCCCAGAAGCATCATGTTTCAGCTCTCTAGTGCCATTACAGAGGAGAAATTTTCACATACATATTAGACTAATCCTGCCCACAAGGGAGGTTCAGTTCTAAAACACCAGGCAAGTCTCCCCTTCACTGGAACACCAAGAAACCCCCGCCATACATTTCACTCTAGTTAGGCTTTGTCAAGAGGATGCAGCTGGATTCAGAAGCACTAACAGCAAGGAGTCCACACCTGGATTACCCTTCACGCTTAGGGAGAGCCCCTAAGAGTATTCAGAATAAACATACACAATGTAAGAGGCATCTGGGAATGAACAACAGCACAATGGCCTGTTCTACCACTAGTCACCACTCAAAAGCATCACGGTTTTGCTCTATAGTGCCATTACAGAAGAGAAATTTCCACATACATTTTAAACTAACCCCACCCACACGGAAGATCCAGTTCCTAAACAACAGTCAAGTCCCCCCTACCCACAAACACCTGCTAACCCCCAACATATGTTTCAGCCTAGCTAGGCTTTGTCAGAATGTGAGAGGCTTCTGGGAATGAATAACAGCACAATAGCCTGTTCTATGGCTAATCACTGCCAAGAAGCATCACATTTTAGCTCTCTAGTGCCATTACAGAGGAGAAATTTTCACATACATGTTAGACTAATCCCACCCACAAGGGAGGTCCAGTTCCAAAATGCCAGGCAAGTCCCCCTGCACTGGGACACCAACTAACCTCGGACGTACGTTTCAGCCTAGTTGGGCATTGTCAAGAGAATGCAGCTGGATTCACTAGGCACTGAGAGCAATGAGTCCATGTCTGGAATACCATTCACTCTTAGGGAAAGCCCCTAAGAGTATTCCAAATAAACATACACAAAGTGAGAGGCTTCTGGGAATGAATAACAGCACAATGGCCTGTTCTACAGCTAGTCACCACACAAAAGCATCACGTTTTAGCTCTCTAGTGCCATTACAGAGAAGCGACCTCCACATATGTAATAGCCTAATCCCACCCACAAGGGAGGTCCAGCTCTAAATTGACGGGTAAATCCCCCTGCACGGGGACACCAACTAGCCCCCACCGTACGTTTCAGCTTAGTTAGGCTTTGACAGGAGAGTGCAGCTCAATTCCCTAGTCACTGAGAGCAAGGGGTCCACGTCTGGATTACCCTTCACTCTTAGGGAGAGCCTCTAAGAGTATTCAAAATAAACAAACACAATGTGAGAGGCTTCTGGGAACGAATAACAGCACAATAGCCTGTTCTACGGCTAATCACCACCCAGAAGCATCATGTTTTAGCTCTCTAGTACCATTATAGAGGAGAAATTTTCACATATATATTAGACTAATCCTGCCCACAAGGGAGGTTCAGTTCCAAAATACCAGGCAAGTCTCCCCTGCACTGGGACACCAACTAACCCCCGACATACCTTTTGGCCTAGTTGGGCTTCGACAGGAGAGTGCACCTGGAGTCCCTAGACGCTGAGAGCAAAGGGTCCACGTCCGGATTGCCCTTCACTCTTAGGGATAGCCCCTAAGAGTATTCAAAATAAACATACACAATGTAAGAGGCGTCTGGGAACGAACAACAGCACAATGGGCTGTTCTAACGGCTAATCCCCGCCCAAAAGCATCACAGTTTTGCTCTATAGTGCCATTACAGAAGATAAATTTCCACATACATATTAGACTCATCCCACCCACATGGAAGGTCCAGCTCCGAAATGACGGGCAAGTCCCCCCTACCCAGGAAAACCAGCTAACCCACAACATACTTTTCAGCCTAGTTGGGCTTTGTCAGGAGAATGCAGCTGGATTCCCTAGGCACTGAGAGCAAGGAGTCCACGACTGGATTACCCTTCACTCTTAGGGAGAGCCCCTAAGAGTATTCAAAATAAACATACAGAATGTGAGAGGCTTCTGGGAACGAATAACAGCACAATAGCTTGTTCTACAGCTAATCACCGCCCAGAAGCATCATGTTTCAGCTCTCTAGTGCCATTACAGAGGAGAAATTTTCACATACATATTAGACTAATCCTGCCCACAAGGGAGGTTCAGTTCTAAAACACCAGGCAAGTCTCCCCTTCACTGGAACACCAAGTAACCCCCGCCATACATTTCACTCTAGTTAGGCTTTGTCAAGAGGATGCAGCTGGATTCAGAAGCACTAACAGCAAGGAGTCCACACCTGGATTACCCTTCACGCTTAGGGAGAGCCCCTAAGAGTATTCAGAATAAACATACACAATGTAAGAGGCATCTGGGAATGAACAACAGCACAATGGCCTGTTCTACCACTAGTCACCACTCAAAAGCATCACGGTTTTGCTCTATAGTGCCATTACAGAAGAGAAATTTCCACATACATTTTAAACTAACCCCACCCACACGGAAGATCCAGTTCCTAAACAACAGTCAAGTCCCCCCTACCCACAAACACCTGCTAACCCCCAACATATGTTTCAGCCTAGCTAGGCTTTGTCAGAATGTGAGAGGCTTCTGGGAATGAATAACAGCACAATAGCCTGTTCTATGGCTAATCACTGCCAAGAAGCATCACATTTTAGCTCTCTAGTGCCATTACAGAAGAGAAATTTCCACATACATTTTAAACTAACCCCACCCATACGGAAGGTCCAGTTCCTAAACAACAGTCAAGTTCCCCCCCCCCCCCCAACATATGTTTCAGCCTAGCTAGGCTTTGTCAGGAGAATGCAGCTGGATTCCCTAGGCACTGAGAGCGAGGAGTCCACGACTGGATTACCCTTCACTCTTAGGGAGAGCTGCCAAGAGTATTCAAAATAAACATACAGAATGTGAGAGGCTTCTGGGAATGAATAACAGCACAATAGCCTGTTCTACGGCTAATCACCGCCAAGAAGCATCACGTTTTAGCTCTCTAGTGCCATTACAGAGGAGAAATTTTCACATACATATTAGACTAATCCCACCCACAAGGGAGGTCCAGTTCCAAAATGCCAGGCAAGTCCCCCTGCACTGGGACACCAACTAACCTCCGACGTACGTTTCAGCCTAGTTGGGCACTGTCAAGAGGATGCAGCTGGATTCACTAGGCACTGAGAGCAATGAGTCCATGTCTGGATTACCATTCACTCTTAGGGAAAGCCCCTAAGAGTATTCCAAATAAACATACACAAAGTGAGAGGCTTCTGGGAATGAATAACAGCACAATGGCCTGTTCTACAGCTAGTCACCACACAAAAGCATCACGTTTTAGCTCTCTAGTGCCATTACAGAGAAGTGACCTCCACATATGTATTAGCCTAATCCCGCCCACAAGGGAGGTCCAGTTCTAAATTGACGGGTAAGTCCCCCTGCACGGGGACACGAACTAACCCCCGCCATACGTTTCGGCCTAGTTAGGTCTCAACAGGTGGGTACAGCTGGATTCCCTAGGCACTAAGAGCAAGGGGTCCACATCTGGATTACCCTTCACTTTTAGGGAGAGCCCCTAAGAGTATTCAAAATAAACAAACACTATGTGAGAGGCTTCTGGGAATGAACAACAGCACAATAGCCTGTTCTACAACTAGTCACTGCCCAGAAGCATCACATTTTAGCTCTCTAGTGCCATTACAGAGAAGCAACTTCCACATACATATTAGACTAATCCCACCCACAAGGGAGGTCCAGTTCAAAAATGACAGGCAAGTCCCTCCTGCACACGGACACCAACTAACCCCCAATGTACGTGTCCGGCCTAGTTGGGTCTCATCAGGAGGGTACAGCTGGATTCCCTAGGCACTGAGAGCAAGGGGTCCACGTCTGGATTACCCTTCAATCTTAGGGAGAGCCCTTAAGAGTATTCAAAATAAACATACACAATATGAGAGGCTTCTGGCAATGAACAACAGCACAATGGCCTGTTCTACGGCTAGTCACCGGCCAGAAGAAACACTTTATAGCTCTCCAGTGCCATTACAGAGAATAAATTTGCACATACATATTAAACCAATCTCACCCACAAGGGAGGTCCAGGTCCAAAATGAAGGGTAAGTCCCCCCGCACAGGAACACCAGCTAACTCCCAACGCACGTTTCAGCCTAGTTGGGCTTTGACAGGAGAGTGGAGCTGGATTCGCTAGGCACTGAGAGCAAGGGGTCCACATCTGGATTACCCTTCACTCTTAGGGAGAGCCCCTAAAGGTATTCAAAATAAACATACACAATGTAAGAAGCTTATAGGAATGAACAACAGCACAATAGCCTGTTCTACAGCTAATCACCACCCAGAAGCATCACATTTTAGCTCTCTAGTGCCATTATAGAGGAGAAATTTCCACATGCATATTAGACTAATCCCACCCCCAAGGGAGATCCAGCTCCAAAATGACAGACAAGTCCCCCTTGCACGGGAACACCAACTAACCCTTGACGTACGCTTCGGTCCAGTTGGGGCTCATCAGGAGAGTGCAGCTGGATTCCCTATGCACTGAGCGCAGTGGGTCCACTTCTGTATTACCCTTCACTCTTAGGGAGAGCCCCTAAAAATATTCAAAATAAACATACAGAATGCGAGAGGCTTCTGGAAATGAACAACAACACAATGGCCTGTTCTACGGCTAGTCACCGCCCAAAAGCATCACGTTTTAGCTCTCTAGTGCTATTACAGAGGAGAAATTTCCACATACGTATTAGGCTAATCCCACCCACAAGGGAGGTCCAGTTCCAAAATACCAGGCAAGCCCCCCTGCACGGGGACACCAACTAACCCCCGCCGTATGTTTCGGCCTAGTTGGGTCTCATCAAGAGGGTGCAGCTGGATTCCCTATGCACTAAGAGCAAGGGGTCCACATCTGGATTACCCTTCACTTTTAAGGAGAGCCCCTAAGAGTATTCAAAATAAACAAACACTACGTGAGAAGCTTCTAGGAATGAACAACAGCCTGTTCTACAACTAGTCACTTCCCAGAAGCATCACATTTTAGCTCTCTAGTGCCATTACAGAGAAGCGACTTCCACATACATATTAGACTAAACCCACCCACAAGGGAGGTCCACTTCCAAAATACCAGGCACGTCCCCCCCTGCACGCAGACACGAACTAACTCCCGCCATACATTTCGGCCTAGTTAGGTCTCATCAGGTGGGTACAGCTGGATTCCCTAGGCACTAAGAGCAAGGGGTCCACATCTGGATTACCCTTCACTTTTAGGGAGAGCCCCTAAGAGTATTCAAAATAAACAAACACTACTGGGGAGGCTTCTGGGAATGAACAACAGCACAATAGCCTGTTCTACAACTAGTCACTGCTCAGAAGCATCACATTTTAGCTTTCTAGTGCCATTACAGAGAAGCAACTTCCACATACATATTAGACTAATCCCACCCACAAGGGAGGTCCAGTTCAAAAATGACAGGCAAGTACCTCCTGCACACGGACACCAACTAACCCCCAATGTACATTTCCATCCTAGTTAGGTCTCGTCAGGAGGGTACAGCCGGATTCCCTAGGCACTGAGAGCAAGGGGTCCACGTCTGGATTACCCTTCAATCTTAGGGAGAGCCCTTAAGAGTATTCAAAATAAACATACACAATATTAGAGGTTTCTGCAATGAACAACAGCACAATGGCCTGTTCTACGGCTAGTCACCGGCCAGAAGAAACACTTTATAGCTCTCCAGTGCCATTACAGAGAATAAATTTGCACATACATATTAAACCAATCTCACCCACAAGAGAGGTCCAGGTCCAAAATGAAGGGTAAGTCCCCCCGCACAGGAACACCAGCTAACTCCCAACGCACGTTTCAGCCTAGTTGGGCTTTGACAGGAGAATGCAGCTGGATTCGCTAGGCACTGAGAGCAAGGGGTCCACATCTGGATTACCCTTCACTCTTAGGGAGAGCCCCTAAAGGTATTCAAAATAAACATACACAATGTAAGAGGCTTCCAGGAATAAACAACAGCACAATAGCCTGTTCTACAGCTAATCACCACCTAGAAGCATCACATTTTAGCTCTCTAGTGCCATTATAGAGGAGAAATTTCCACATGCATATTAGACTAATCCCACCCCCAAGGGAGATCCAGCTCCAAAATGACAGGCATGTCCCTCCTGCACGAGGACACCAACTATCCCCCACCATACATTTCAGCCTAGTTGGGCTTCAAAAGGAAAGTGTAGCTGGATTCCCTAGGCACTGAGAGCAAAGGGTCCACGTCTGGATTACCCTTCACTCTTAGGGAGAGCCCCTAAGAGTATTCAGAATAAACATACACAATGTAAGAGGCGTCTGGGAATGAACAACAGCACAATGGCCTGTTCTACGGCTAGTCATCACTCAAAAGCATCACATTTTAGCTCTCTAGTGCTATTACAGAGGAAAAATTTCCACGTACATATTAGACTAATCCTGGACTAAAGACACTGCAGGCATTCATGTCAGGAGTACATCCGCAGAGATCATCCCCCTTCCTCCTCACATAAAGAGCTAAGAGGAGGAAAATGAGTCAGGGGGGCCATCAAGAGGGGCTAAAGAGGCAACAGAGGGGGAGAAAGTCAAAAGGGGAGAGAGAGTGAAAATTGGGGGTCAAGAGGGGAGAAGATCAAAAGAGGGAGAGAAAAAGTTAAAGGGGGATCAACAATCAAGAGGGGGGATCAAGAGTGAAAAGTGGAAGAGAGTCATAAGGGGGATCAACAATCAAGAGGGGGATCAAGAGTGAAAAGGGGGGAGGGTGTCAAAAGGGGGATCAACAGTAAAGCGGGGGAGAAAGAGTCAAACACATTAACTAACACACTGATACACATACCGCCAAGCATACACATTGACACACTTATGCACATATAGAGAACACACACTCTGACACTCTGATACACATATAGAGAAGCACACACAATTACACACTGTTACCCCTACAGAGACTAACACAAATTGACATACTTATACACATTCAGGGAATGCACACTGACATACACATACACATATAGGGAACACACTGACACACTTATATGCATATAAGGAACACATGCAATGATACACATACAGAGACACACACACACTTATACACATATAAGGAACACACATATTGACAGTTATACACATATAAGGAACACACATATTGACAGTTATACACATATTGGGAACACACACACCATGACACTTAAACACATATAGAGAACACACTCACACACATTAACACACTTATACACATATAGGGAACACACATACATTGACACTTATACATGTATAGGGAACACACACACACATTGACACTTATACACATATAGGGAACACACAAACACACTGACACTTATTTACATACAGGGACGGGGAACAAGGGGTGGCAAAAGGAGGTTTTGCCTAGGGTGTCAAAAATCCTTGCACCGGCCCTGCATACACAATGTGACAGGCTTCTGGGAATGAACAACAGCACAATGGCCTGTTCTACGGCTAGTTCCCCCCAGAAGCATCACGTTTTAGCTATCTATTGCCATTATAGAGAAGAAATTTCCACATACATGTTAGACTAATCCCACCTATGTTCTAAGGTAGACTGGTTCCAGAGCACATTATACACAATGTAAGTCATGGCATATTAGTATGACAAACTACATACCTGCTTTAAAACCTCAGACTCTAGTTGGGTCCTTCTTCTCATGGAGAGCAAGGCAGCACTATCACATTAACCCAAGTACCTAGTACTAGTGTTGAGCGAGCACCCCGATGCTCGGGTGCTCGGGTGCTCTGACCGAGCACCACCTGAGGCTCGAGTGCTCGGCCGAGCACCCGAGCCCCATTGAAATGAATGGGGCGACACCAGGCACCCCCTGCTCTGATGAGGGGAGGGTGCCTGGTCAATGCCCCCTTCATCTCCGCTATGCCCCCTTCATCTCCGCAATGTCCCCCTTCATCTCCGCTATGCCCCTCTTCCACAATGTGCCCCTTCATCTCCGCTATGCCCCTCTTCCACAATGTGCCCCTTCATCTCCGCTATGCCCCTCTTCCACAATGTCCCCCTTCATCTCCTCTATGCCATAGAGGAGATGAAGGGGGACATTGTGGAAGAGGGGCATAGCGGAGATGAAGGGGCACATTGTGGAAGAGGGGCATAGCGGAGATGAAGGGGGACATTGTGGAAGACGGGCATAGCGGAGATGAAGGGGGACATTGTGGAAGAGGGGCATAGAGTCTATGCCCCTCTTCCACAATGTCCCCCTTCGTCTCCGCAATGCCCCCTTCATCTCCGCAATGCCCCCGTACCTCCAGTCCCTGGTGGTCCAGCGGAGCGTCTTCGGATCTGTGCCTCTTCCGGCACAGATCCCCGCCACCCGAACATGGCGGGAGAGCACATGGCGGTACTCGACGAGTACCGCCATGTGCCGAGCAGAGCGATGCTCGAGCCGATCCGAGCATCGGCCGAGCACGCTCGCTCATCACTACCTAGTACCCTTACACTGTAAGTCTATGCTATTGTTTTTGATACATGGTATTAAAGAAAATACAGAAAACCCTGCCCTTCTTCATCAAGGGGGAAGCAGGGTTTTCTGTATACTGAATGGAGGCAGTTTACACCTCTTGGCTCTCTGTCCGGTCAAATGACCAGACTTCAGATTTATTGGGAAGTGGCCTGTATTAGTGAACAGGGAAGTGGGAGGGATAATTCATAATATTATTTCACAAGTTATATAGCGAATGCAGCATACTAACATAACGGATTGGCTGTATGCACCACAAGAAAGCATTGCAACGTTCTGGAAATGTAAACATTACTATCCCTTTAACCCCTTAAGGACCCATGACGGACCTGGACCGTCATGGGTTGCTATCCACTTAAGGACCCATGACGGACCAGGTCCATCATGGCTTAAATGATAGCAATGTGCCTCTGTGCACGCTGCTATCATTAATTCCAGGCTGAGACTGAGCGCTCCGAGACTGGGGCATTCAGTCTCAGCCCTTCTTGCCTTTGCTGGTTCATGCGATCGCCGTACCAGCGATCACATGTACTGGCATTCTGACAAAGAGAGTCAGCATGCAAAGCATGCTGACTCCGAGTGTCTAGTCTACTTCTTTCTCCCTTACTATCAAATTAAGGGAGAGAGAATTAGAGAGAAGACACCTAGTGGCAAAATAAAATACAGCAGCTAGGGGTATTAACCCCTTCACTGCTGGTGCAGGAAGCTGGCTAAATACAGGTCAATTTTTGACCTGCAATTATTTACTTTTTTTTTTTTTTTTTTTTTTTTAAACACAACACACTTTTTTTTTTTACAAAAAAAAAATGTTATTTAAAAAAAAACAAAAAACACGTAATTAAACAATATTGCAAGTGTGATTGTTGTGGAGCCATGTAATGCACTTATATACACCACCAAATTTCAGGGATAAAAAAGTGTCAAAATAGGGTGGGAAAAAGGGACATGGGGATTTTCACCCAGGGGGGACAGTGGCCACTTTAAACAGCGCATTTTGTAGGTATGACTGATCGGTCATACTTTTAATGCAGTCTCCATAAAAATGTAACCCTTTGTGACCAACTGATCCCAAGAGAAAAATCAAAAATGGTGTTTTTTTTACTTTTTTTTTACTTTTTTTCAGTTTTCATAAAGTAAATGGTGGGTTATCCATATATGTGGGGTATCAAAAGAAAGCCCTATTTGTGCTTAAAAAAACAGTATATAATTTATGGGGGTGGAATAAAAGACTTAGAGGGAAAACACTGTTGAACAAAGACATAGTCAAAGGTCAGAATTGCTCTGGTCCTTAAGGGAAAACGACCTCAGATTTTCCCGGTCCTTAAGGGGTTAACTATGTTATCTTGCATTATGTCCAATTTATTATAATATTCCTAGTGGCTCACTCTTTATTTTATGTTATGTGGCATAATGTCCAAATTATTAGCAGTACCTTAACAACATCTTCTCTAAGTTATGTGTATTATTTCCAGTTTATTAGCACTGCCATAGTGGCATGTTCTCTAGTCTGTTATATGGTATTATTTCCAATGCAGTGTTTTCTCTGCCCGTGTGAGAGCAGTAGGCTAGATTCATGCGTGAAATGTATTTTCTACCTCACTTCCCTCTTTTGAATACAGTATTATTTGTTCAATGTTTAGAGAAATAATAATGATTAATCGACAGGATAATATTGTCCTTGATTTAGAAGTAGTGGCATTTGGCCATAATAGAATATTGTCAACATTCAGAAGGATCTTTAACCATGTCATTAGACCAATATCCTAACTATACTCTGAGAATTTTACATAGAAACAATGTTATAATAAAGTATACTCCTTACTAGAGCATCCACAGTGGTTCCCAACACATGCATTTAGGGCCCACTAACAGGCCAGGACTTGAGACTTTCCTTTTTGAAGATCACATGCAAGTTAATCAAATCACTTGGCCTCTAATTAACTCACCTGTGTTCTGGCTTGTTAGTGGGCCCTGAGGGCATGGGTTGGGACTGCGCTAAGAGTTTAATTAACAGGAATGGATATCTTACTATTCCATTGACTAACAGGATAGCAGGTGAATCTGCAGGACAGAGGAGGATTTCTAGAAAGAGCAGACACTGCAACACCAGCCAGGAATAGATTCAGGAGTGAGAAGAAGCACTGTATGAAAACTTACTCACTTGCCAGAGTGGAAAAGGGTGGCTGAAGGATGTGTTGGCAAACAGAACAAACATTCAAGGCTGCCACTGAAGAGCTGTTTGAGAGTGAAGCTGAGGTGTGTAGTTTTGAGCAGTGTTAACTGCAAGTGTGGCATTTCTGTGGCCACTAGCTGTGGGTAACGTTGTTTACCACAGTGTCTATTAACCAGAAACAGTAGAGCCGGAGCGGGACCAGGATGGATGCATTTGCTTGTCAATGGAAGCAGAAGCAAGTAACAATCATGGGTAAGTAAGAGAAAAAGGAGCTCACAAACGAACCACAACCACAAATTGTCATGCAGAATCAGGTCAGATACATAGCTTAGTTAGGGCAGGTGGCAAATAAGCATGAACAGGTTTCACAAGCTACTGTCAAACACAGGACACTGCAAACAAAATACTGGAACTCTAGACAGAAAGATACTATACACATTCACTGAAGTGTCTGGGTGATATGGGATTAGCTTGATGGACTAAAATTCTCTTTCCAGCCTAAACTACTAAGTTATATGTACTTAAAAAGGGTAGGTCTAGTTAGCTGTGAGCTGTTATGCTGCAGTTAGGTAAAGATAGGTTCATGTGATAGGCAGGTATTAGAAGTCTACAATAAGGGTGACTTCCTAGACTAGATATGTGTGTCAGGAAGATATCCAGTGGCCCTAGCGGTAAGGTAGTATAGTACATAAAGAGTGAAAGAAAACTAGAATTTGGCGGTAGATAAGAATCAATTGGGCCATCTAGCCCTGACCATTTTCCTTTTCAAAGTGTAAATGTCACTTTGTAAGAAAATATTTGAAATATATGATTTTGAAAGGCTTTCAAAAACTCCTATGTTAAAGTAATATTTATTTAAATCAATAATTACACTTTGTAGACCATACTAATGAAGTGTTTCTTTCTAGACGGTGCTATTTCGGATCTGCTGAAGAGCCGCCGTTTGGTCCTGGGGACCAGGTACTCATTCTGTCAGCTTGAGCGCTGATGTCTGTGAAAGGGACGGGAGGGGGAACTTTACAAGCTTATATCTCTCAGACTATACATGTTTGAGAGACGGGATGTACATCATTGCATTTATATTTTTAATATCTACAATATTAAACTTTATTAAAAGCAAGTGTTACTATCTCTTTAACTTTGTCAGTTTATAAGTTACTACTGACTGTCGGGGAGTGACAGCTGGGATGGGAAATGGTGTGTAATGTTAGTATCTGCCTGGCATGTCTGACATTACTATCTGCTTTACACATACTGAAAAATAAGGCTAAATGTAAATTATTGTTTCAAATAAAAAAATGGGTAACACAAAGATTTTGAAACCTATTTCAAAATCACCTATTTGTTTCAAATTGTGAGTTCACCTTTAAAGACGAGAGAGGTGTGCAACACATAGTCAAGCAATATGATGTACATCTTTCTGGTCCTTAAATAGTTACAATGCTCAGTCTTATTTAAACCTTAGTCTAGCCATATAACTATCACAAGAGTTTTAAAATTAGTTTTCTGTCTTAACCCCTGATCACTTCCACAGGGAGGCTAAATAAAATATTCTTCTCATATTTCCACTTAGTTTTATACCCTCCAATTCTCTTGTTATGCTTTCCTTTTCTTCTAAAAAATGATTCCCTTCTGAACTGTTTAACGCTTTGCAATGCGTTGGATAGACCTCTGGCACTCAAATGGTTAAATGGAGCAATAAACCATTTATGTACCAATATATACAAATAGGGACTTTCCTGCTGTGAGATTTGTTTTGAATATTTTTCTTTCAAAATTTCTTACAGTTGAAATGTGTTTATTTTATTTATTTTATCAGACTTGTCAATTGTGTCAACTGGTGTCCAAAAGACAATCTGTTTTATAGCTTGGGTCATGGACTACAGCTATCCACAGAGCTGCACAAATGTAGTAGTCCCTCATAGCTAATTTCTAGTTTATTGATGTACTTTGGGCACATGATCTCCAGAAATGTAAACTACACTATACTCTAGTTGAAGTATAACTCATGACCTAAGTAAGGGGGCTGTACTGGTAAAATGGCTTCTCATAAATGCAATTTCTAATAAGTTAATATATTTGTTATGAATGCAGTATCCATTTAAAACACACCCTATGATACAAATATATATATATATACCTAATAAATAGCAACATTAAAAAGTCCCACAGGTGCTGCCCCATCCTTTCTTGTATTGTACATAACTATTAGGGATTGTGCACCTGTGCAAGATTAGAACTTCGTAGAGAGTGCTATATCAGGGCTCAAAATTTCCACTTGCCACTAGCCAATGGAAAGTGAAAATTTAGCCCTGGCGAGTAGAAATTCAGCCCTGGTGGGTATGTTATGGCTTGCAGTTTCGAGTAACTTTTCAGGTCTGGCTAGTAGCAAAGGACTTAAAATTATAAGCCCTATACATATATATATATATATATATATATATATATATATACACACACACACATATATGCCAAAGCCATACAAAAACATATGATTACACAAAGAAGTACAGAAAGTTAAATTCAGAATATAAAAAAGAGGCCAGTTAAAATGAGCATGAATTCATCAGCAAATAAAGGTTTATAACATCAATGAAAGAGTAAAGTTCCTAAAATAAAAATCTACAGGTAACATAGCAAGAAGACATAACAGTAGATAGACCAAAGTTTGGAATGAAACCCCAGAAAAGAAGACCAAAGGCAAGTTTGGATGATGAACTTAAGAAATTATATATTATTTGTATATTTAAATATTTTACACTGCAAGGTAGAAGTACTAGTAGTAGTAGTAGTAGTAGTAGTAGTAATAGTATAGTGTAGGTTTCTTCTGAAATTCATAATTGCATTTATTAAAATATGTTCCAGGTATCTGGTTTCTTCTGAACGTCATAATTGTATTTATTAATGTATGTTCCAGGTATTTGGTTTCTTCTGAACTTCATAATTGTATTTATTAATATATGTTCCAGGTATTTGGCAGGCACTTGTTATGACACATGATACTGTGTGGCTTCCCCACTTTTGCAGAGCACATTTGCAGTACAGGTTACATTGCCTGTAACCCTTTGAGAGTCATAAAGGTCTACACATTTCTCAGCAATGCACTGGAAACCCCGCAGGTGCTCAAATGATCAAAACAGTGCTGCTAGTTACTGTCCCTTTTAAACAAAGCATCTGCAACTGCTGTGTACATAGTTCATGGATATTGCTGAATTGCCCACTACCGCAGGGCTGTGGAATAAGCTGGAGCTATATAAAGAATATAATAATAATACCTGAAGACATCAAAAAGTTATTTTGCTGTATTTTGTAGGTGTACAATATTGTTTAACCCTTTGCATGCCAGAGGGACATGCAACTCATTGACTCTCAATGCATTGTGCACCTCTCTGTGGCATATTGCTGTGCTATTGAACTTAGACTAAACTGCCACTTCCCACAGCATTTTCATTGCAGCCAATGCCACAACTGCTGGAAGGGGACTGCAGAGCTTTGTAAATATAACAGTGAATGCCACAATGATAAGTGTGAGCATGTGACCATGGGATTCATCAGCAGTGAATCCACCAATAACAATACAATAACTCATTTGCAGACTATTTTTCACCTGATACCACACTAGAGCTTTCTATCAGGATTCTGAAGAGAAGTAATGGTAGTGTGTTTTTAGAAGCAGTCTATTTGCAGTAAGGACAAGGTAGCAGTCCTAAGCTTTCCAAGCATGGAACTGGAACTGTCTACTTTTCCCTCCAGTTATGAGCCAGAATCAGCCCTGATCAGGATCTTTTTGCTATAGTCTATCCAAGATCAATCTGCTCAAATAACTACAATAGTAGTTTACCTCTTTTTTACAGGGTAGCGTGAAACATCTCCTATTCTATGGGGAATGTATCTGTGAGTTAAACAGCTTCTCTGAATGCCACATCCTTTGCCTCTCTATACTAAGTTATGATAGCCTATATGAATGTTTGTATTGGCTTCCATTTGTCTATGTCTCTAATAATCTCTCCTTGCGTCCCTCTTACTGGCTTCTGTGCCAGTGAATATGAGAGATCCCACTGGGGGGAACTTCTCTACAAGTTGAAGTTGAGTGTATAAAAACTCTCATGTACTCACCAAGACAGCGTTACAGATGGGACAAGGTTGTTGCATCCATATGTCCACACTCACACATCACAAGAGACTAAACATCCAATGCTGCTAAAATTTTGTAATTCAGTAGAATATGAGATGGGGAAGAGAGAAGTGAAGAAGCAAGAAGTAGCTATAGGGACGTAAAATAAATGTTATTCCCTTATATGCACTACAAATGCGGACCCTCAAGAGTCATGGACTTAAAGGGATAGTATTACTTCAAAACTACTATCCCTCATATTGTAGCTCTTAATAAACTGAGTTAAATGACACCAGCGGCATCTCTCAAACCTTTATGGTTTAATAGATAGCCGCTTTCAAAGTTTCCTCTCCCCTGCTATCAGCGTTCTGCTGCCAGCAGGAGAATCTGGTCCCGGGACAGGCTGAGGCTCTTAAACAGAGCCGATATCTTGTTATGGAAGGAAAAATTATTAATTGAAACAGTCTTCTACGTGTGCTTGGTTACCAAGCACACGTAGAAGACTGTTTCAATTAATCATTTTTCCTTCCATAACGAGATATCGGCTCTGCTGAAGAGCCTCCTCTTGATTCAGAGACCAGATTCTCCTGCTGGCAGCAGAACGCTGACATCAGGGGAGAGAAAACTTTGAAAGCGGCTATCTCTTAAACCATAAAGGTTTGAGAGATGCCGCTGGTGTCATTTAACTCAGTTTATTAAGGGCTACAATATGAGGGATAATCATTTTGAAGTAATACTATCCCTTTAAGGGAATTACCTCCATGTTTATATGGTTCCAGTCTTCCGCCTGCCCACATCCTCTGCCTTGTCAAAAGCCACAAATTCAATCTGATACATGTCTACAACCTCTTGTTTGTCCAAAGTGCATTTCTTCAGTCTGCTGCCTGCTCAGAACCACTGCCTTGTCAAAAGACCACTGCTTCAGTCTACTGCCTGCCTATGACCTCTGGCTTCTCAAAAGGCCACCTATTCATTCTGCCATTTGCCTAGAAGTCAATACCTCCATATTCAATATGCCATTTTACTTAATCTGTTTGTTTACCTTTCCCGCATAATTAGGTATTTGCCCTGCTGTCCTATTTGTTTAATCTTTCTCAAGCTATTAGTTTCTGCATTCCCATCCGTGATCCCTAGCTCCCAGTCTTGGTCTACTAGCAGATTCTACCATCTCCATTCTCTAGTGCCTTCTTCTGCCATTGCATAGTTGTCAATGATGTTGCAGCTCTAGCTGTCTGGTCTGCTACACTCCCTAGCTTCTTACACACCTAGCCATAATTCTGTGTGCACTTCTATGTTCTCTCTCTCTTTCTCTCACACTCTCTTTACATAGACAGATAGATAGACAGACAGATAGATATGTATTTTTCTATAGGAAATGTAATTAGCAAAAATACAAATACACGTCATCCTAATTAACATAAAAAAGGTTTAATATGCTCAACATTTTTACTACTCCTCAGAAAGGCTATCCCGCAAGCCAAAATGTTGAACCTATTAAACACTTTGTATGTTAAGTAAGATGAGGTGTGTGAGTATAGCTCTGCCTTAATCATATCTGTATATGGATTTTATTATAGAGTTACTATCTTCCCAAGGAATGTCTGTTATTTGAGTTATTGTTGGCTTCTTCTCCAAACAAGGATGTTTAATTCATCACCTCAATATTCCTTATTCATAAAAATTGGCAGACCTGTTTATTAAAGAAATGTATACTACTATTCTTGAACTGATTGTGTCAAATCAAGGTACGCAAATTATGTCAAAGTTTATGTGGGAATCCAAAATGTGTCTGTTTACCACTCTCAATCATACAGTCATATTAACTTACAAATGGAATTATTTCTTTGTTCTTACTGCATCTAACAGCAATATAAGGAAGGAATGGCTTCCTTTGGTTGAGTTCTTTTACAGACTGTTGCTTCAGGAGTCCCTGGGGTTATCTCCCTTCTGCTCTCTCTGAGTTACAATCCAGAACTTTTACCCTGGGACCCAATTACCCAGGTCCTCATGCCTCAGACTCTCAGACAAGCACCATGGTGGACTTTTCGTAAGTTATCTAGGCTATCCTGCTTGTCACACAGGCTCAACAAAAGAGGCTTCTGAAAAATGTTGTGCTTTTAATAATAATAACTAGTATTTATATAGTGCCTTTCTCCCAGTGGGACTCAAAGCGCTTTCAGCGCACGCTGTCGGAACTAACCAAATCGGCAGCTGAAATATTATATGTTATTATTACCCAATCAATGGTACTCATTTTATCAACCTCGGAAGGATGAAGGGCTGAGTTGACCCTGCCGGGATTCGAACCTGCAACCTTGAGGTTTGAACAGGCTCCATAGTCAGGGACTTTGGTTTTGCTCTGTAATATGCTTTGGGTGGCATGGTCTAGTTGTCTATTAAACATCAAACTGAGGCAGCTTTCAGATAAACTTAGACCTCGATATATTGGACTTTAAAACATATTGTATTGTTTTAAATCTTACAAACAGGAAATTCCTCAGAAACTCAATATTTCCACTACCAATCATATGTCTATACTTAAGGTTTACACACATAACCACCTTACTTATTATGCCCCCCACATCTGTGCCCAAGGAAGGGCAGGAAAATGTGTTAATAATACAATTCTGGACTCTTGTCTCATTAGAGGTAATCTGCAGTATCTGATTTACTGGAACCTTATGGCCCCGAAGAACTTCTTGAGTGCCTGCCTCAGATGTGCATGATTCTGCCCTAAAGAGAGTTTAGGACCTCTGGAGTCTGTCCGTGAAAGGGGATAATGTAAGAAGCCAGTCTAAGGACTCTGGGCTAAAGTACAGTCCTATTGCTCACTTGGACATATGCAGGACTATGTGAATCTACTGTCACATCATTTTAAAATGCATTCACAGTGTTTGTTAGCATCCTTCCTAGCCCTGTTACTTTATATTCATGTCATGGTCTTTGGATTATCTAAACACACTACTCCCATCTGTCATCCGCCCACAACTTTGGCCTTGCAGTCTGCCACCTGAACAAACCTCTTCCTTGTCAAAACACTACTGCTTCATTCTCCCACTTGCTTAAAACCTCTGCCATGTGAAAACACTTCCATTTCTGCCTGTATTCTGCCCATGACCACGGCCTTGTCAAAAAAGCACCACTTCTGTTTTTCACCTGAACACAACTTCTGCCTTGTGAAAGGACAAATGCATTGGTCTACCATTTTGCCTGGCAGTCATTTCCTTAAAATATTTCTAGTCAAGGTAAAAATGTTCTACCCCCATTCCCCTTCTGCATAATAGTTTATATTTGCTAAGTTTGTGTTGTCCTTCTTGTTTCATCGCACAAAGATTGCTAGTTTCAGAGTTGCAGTCCACAATTCCTAGGTCTTAGTATGCTTATAGCCACTGCTGTTGCAGTTCACTGGCATCTCATTCTGCCATCATGTGGTTGAAAATGGCTTCGCAGCTCCGACCAGTCTGGTCTGATAAGCGCTCTAGTTTCTTGCAAACCTAGACTTGACCTCCTTTGCAGTTCTATGCATGTCTATATATATTTTCAAGATAACTAACACCTCCTAATAATAACCCCCACTTACCTTACTATGGACAGAAAATCTTAATGCTCTTTAATGCTCTTAATGAATTTTGGCCTTGTGCCTTTGTTCTACAGATAACATCTTCAAGCAGTCCTGAATGCCAAATCCATGGAGGCAGACATGACAGCTGCTGGTAGTTTTTTCACACTGAAGCAGACAGAGCCTCCTTAACGTGCTAAGAACTAGAGGAAAGCATAATGCATTACTTTGCAATGTGTTGCATACCCCTCGGGTCAATAAAGAGTAAAGAAGCATAATACTTTTTTTTATGAAAACCTATATGTTAAATAGCTTTTCCTGTTGAGTTAAACAAAGGTACTCTCACTGCTGTCAGTTTCTGTCACATTCTGTGGAGAACTATATGTCACTGACTTTCCTCTCCATTAGAATGTAACAGAAAAACTATTTGGAATTTGTCCACTAGAGGGCATTGCTAATGTAAAAAACACATGGGTTTAAACTGTAATAACTCTTATTTTGCTAAACAGAAAAAGCCCTACCAGGGGCGGATTGCCCTATCGTGGGATCGGGCATCCCCCTGGTGGGCCACTCAATTATGGGCTGGTAGGGATATCAGATGATCTCACCTCTCCAGCCCACAACTCTATGGACGCAAGGCACCACTAGCTCACCAAAGCCCTGCAGCAGTGAAGACCGGGTTCTGTTCTCTGTACCTGTCCCGCCCCCAAGGCTGACTTAGCTGGCCCTGCTCTGCCTGCAGTGTGTCTTGGTGCAGTGCATGATTGAGTAGAACTTCTGGGACCTAGCAGATTAAATACATATTATTTAATTATTTTTAACTAATTGTATCCATTATTAGAGAGGCTTAATTTACCTTCTGTTAACCCTTTAACCCACTGTATGCTTTAGAGAGGTATAGCTCAGTTATTATCCCTTTGCATACCAGACAGTATTACAGCAATGTTTTATTCTGTTATTAACCAGTTGAATTTCTCATAGGTGCAGTACCTCATGGATTAACCTCTTGCATGCT
This sequence comes from Rhinophrynus dorsalis, assembly GCA_037306005.1. NCBI lineage: Eukaryota > Metazoa > Chordata > Amphibia > Anura > Rhinophrynidae > Rhinophrynus > Rhinophrynus dorsalis. The sequence continues at coordinate 123,829,613 of CM074724.1, forward strand.
AGAGAGGCATAATTCATTCGTAATCAACACCTTGTATGCCAGAAAGGCGAATAAAGTTGTTAATTACTGATGAATTATGCCTCTTTAGCACACAAGGGGTTAATCATTGAGGTACACATTCCTGTGCAATGTGTTGTACACCTATGAGATATTCAATGGGTTAATCACAGATCACATTGCTGTATACCTCTCCGGCATGCAAGGGGTTAATAACTGATCATTTATTGCATACAGTATGTTAAGTGGTTAATAGCTAACCATTTATGCCTCTTTAGCAATGCATACAGTAGGTTAGGTTAACCCTTTGAGTGCCAGAGTGCAACGCAGTGCACTGCAATGTTTTTGGTACCCCTCTGGCACTCAAAGGGTTTTAATATATGCATACAGATTAGAATACCAGCTAGTGGGCAAGTTAAATAAAAAAAATACCCCAGGCTGGTACTGCACCACAATACGCCCATGAACCCTACAATGTATAATTTTTTTCATAAAAAAGTTTAGTGTACCTTTAAAGGGATAGTAATACCTAAAATGTAAAAAAAATATGTTCTAGGGTTTATCCCCCTGAGTAAAACAAGAGAACTCCCACTGCTGAAAGGTGTTTCATTCAAAAGTTATTAATTTTCAAAGCTGAATTTTTTAGGTGCAATATCACAGTGGCCTGAAATTTTACAGTGGCGCTGTTGCTACACCATCCTATGGAGATTTATGGTCCTGAGACCAGAGCTGTCCATAGGATCGTGTAGCAACAGCGCCACTGTACAATTTCAGGCCACTGTGATATTGCACCTAAAAAATTCAACTTTGAAAATGAATAACTTTTGAATGAAACATCTTTCAGCAGTGGGAGTACTCTTGTTTTACTCAGGGGGATAAACCCTACAACATAATTTTTTTTACATTTTAGGTATTACTATCCCTTTAAGGCTACCAGGTGCAGTGAACAGAGTTTGAGGCCCTGTGGTCCTGCTAATGGCTATCATGTCTGCAGTCATGGATACGATATCCAGGACTGACTGAAGATGTTTGTATCCTGAACAAAAGCACAAGGACCAAATTAACTGGGGCCGTTAGGATTTTCTTGTTATAGTAAGGCAAATTGGAGGTTTTTATTATTAGGCGTTGTTTCTTTAATAATTTATCCATGCACCGATTGGTCACTCGGATTAATTGCTTTATTCCTTTGGATATTAGATATGTCTCCATTGAATTGCTTTACAATGCACTGCAACCAAGGGGTTAAAGTAAAAAGCAATGTATTACAGGTGCTTCAGGAAGTAGAAGAGTTAACTACTATTAGACCTCCAGCATAGAGCCATTTCTACAGTGCTTTGCAATCTGGAATCAGGGTAGATGCAGACATTTTTCTTCATTCCCCTGCACTCAGATCATCTGTTGGCCGTCTCATTACGCAGAATGTAAATATCCATCTTAAGTAAACATGATATTAATGAGTGTGCAGGAAAAATGTGCGAGCCATTAATGAATGAGCCCATTACAGGAGTTTTTTTTCCTTGTGGCAGAGTTGTTTGCTATGAGTTGATAAAACATGTGCTTTATAAATCATGGCCATAGATCTGTTCTCCACGGCTCATTCCAGCTGTACCATCAACCTTGGTGCTTAGTGGGTATGTTTTTTCTCTTCCAAGAACAAGAATTGTAGCAATGGGCCTGTGAGTTCTGACATCCCGCCAAGAATCATTTAAAGCAGTAGTTCATTTTGCAGTGTTGTATTAAATGTATATGTGTGTGGTATGGAACACAGGGCAAACCTTCCCCTGCAGAGCTCCTCCAAGATATGTGTTTTGGGCCTTGTGCACAAAAGAATTAAGACATTTTGGGGCAAAACAACTGCACCCCAAGAGAGAAATAACGGTTATCGAAGTGCCCCTGATTTGAACGTGGCTTTCAAACCCTTTGAGTGCACTCTGGTCTCTGAGGTCTCCAATGCGTTGGGGGTTAGGCACTACGGCATTATAAAGAAGTCATAAAGAGGAGATGGAGAGATCTTAGGCCTGGATTCATCAAGGTGAGAATGGATTAATGCGCAGGAAAATTGGAGTATTTCTCTGAGAATTAACCATTCACCCATTCAGCAACTTTCGGATTGTATCTGGCCATCACAAATTCTTTAATAAGTGATGGCCAAATAGATCCGCAAATGTGATCTGCTAGCTTCAAGCTGGCGAATCCCATCTGAATATATGGGGCGAACACATGCAACCACATTTTCACGTATGCGTATACGTGTGTTTTTCCCATGACCGAACAATTTACGCAAAATCATTGGTGAACACCCAAAGGTATTTGATAAGCTGCTCTTCCCACAGTTTGATGAATCCCGGCCTTAGTGAATTGCCTCCACAGTATAACACAGGAACTGGAGAAGTGATACCACTGGAGAAGTCATCTCTGCTTTCAAGGCCAGATTTACATCTCAGGAGCCTGTAGGCACAGAAATATGAAGCACCCCCTCCCACACACACACCCATTGGACATTTCCACAATGCTCCAAATCTCCACATTACCCCTCATCAGCTCCACATTGCCCCATCAGCTCTACATTGCCCCATCAGCTCCGCCCCATCAGCTCCACATTGCCCCCATCAGCTCCACATTGCCCTCATATTGCCCCACCAGCTCCACATTGCCCCCATCAGCTCCACATTGCTTGCCACCCATCATCCCCATATTTCCCTCACATTGCCCCCATCATCTCCACATTACGCCTCACATTTCCTACCTCCTTGGTGGTCCAGAGGCAGGAGAGTTCTGTGCTTCTGCACAGGCCTGTAGCTGCTGGAGGTCCCGCGTGGTCTTCTCTTTAGTAATGCAGAGCGCTGGGAGATGATGTCATCTCCTAGCGCTCTGTATTACTAAAGAGCCGGGGGAGCTCAGCAGCTACAGGTCTGTGCCGAAGAAGGCATGGACCTTACATGCGGCACAGTGCAGTGTGGCACGCCACTTGATTTCTATGGCAGGCGCCCCTCTGTAGGATGCGCCTGTAGGCAGTTGTCTACTCTGTCTTATGGAAAATCCGGCCCTGTCTGCTTTATCACCTTCCTATCACACCTTAGTGTAGAACCCACATTCAGTTGCAATGCCTTGGAGACCTCTCTAACATTCAAGGGATTCAATGCCCTTTTAAATCAATGAGACTGTTTAGTTCTCCCCTATAGTGAGTTTGTTTTGCCCCAGGACTCCTCCACTTTTCTTTCTGAATGTCCAGCCCATAGTATTATACCAGCATTTGAAAAAAAATACAAGAAGCAGATAGGTAAAATAAAACAAAATGGACTGATGTAGTTAAAGGGATAGTGATGTTTCAAAATAAAAGCAGCTCCAATTAATCTTCATAGCATTTGGGCCATGGAGAGTGTTATTTCAATACTGTCAGAGTTGTCGTTCAAGAGAAATTGATTGATAAAGTATCCCCCTCCCACCCCTATTACTAATGTAACACTGCTCCCCTCAGAACTGAATGGGGGTGTCCAGATGGATTGCCGAGAGGGACAACCTTCAATTAGCATAAGGGAAAAAACTGTCAAGGGGGGCAGGGCTTTCATTGTTCTCACAGTAAGAAGATTGTACCTTGCTGTGAGCTGTCTTGTCTGTGGACCAGATTCCACATCTGAGGGGAGGTGGCTTACACCAGGTAAAAGGGTAGGGGGATACTTTATAATTTCATTACTCTTGAACTACAACTCTGACAGTTTTGAAATAACACTCTCCATGGCCCAAAGACTATAAAGATTAATTGGAGCTGATTTTATGTTGCAACATTACTATCCCTTTAAAAAACAGTGCTTCAGTTGTAGGGCAAACCCAACTGCACCATACGGAACAATAAACCATTCCCAATTATTTAAATGGTGCTAGACAGGTCCCCAATGTGTTGCAGAGCAATGCACTGGAAATTTCTCCAGCAATCAAGGGTTAAAGTCCCATTTAAATCAATGGGGGTTTGTGAATGTTCATTTGTTCCCTATGGTGCAGTTGGTTTGTCCCAGAATTACACCACTTTTCTTAGTACATCAGCCCCTGCATGCTGCTTCAAATAAACCTGGTGCTGTTTCATCAGGTCATAAATCTTCAGGCAGCTGAGCCATCGTCAAGTTCCTTCTGAATCACATTTTAAAATATGTAAATTAGTTATAATAAAACGGGGAGAAACGAGCTTAAAAAGACCTGCTTAGTCGGAGTAACATCTATTGTGGGAAACGTGCTTAGTATTTATCTGTCAGGAAAGATGCTTTAGTGTTGATGCATACAACTTGTGACCATTAATGATGCTGATGTTATATCTCAGATTAGCATGATTTAAGTCCAATGTGTAATGATGTCGTTGGTTTGATGCAGTGCCTCTGTTTACGAGCTGATTAAATTGGAAGACTTTGCTTGTTTCATGCTATGTGCTTTACAGCTTCATTACTGCAATCACAGAAGCTGTGAATATGCCCCCATACATCATGTCACAGTATATCACTCTTTAAGATTGAAGCAGTGGGAGCTGTTTATCAAGTATTTGTACACACACTAACACAAATATACATACACCATGTACACATAAGCATTCACACATACACACACAAACATACACAACACACATAACTACACACACATATGCAGATATATACACATATACACACATACACACACCTACCTACACACAAACATATCCCATATACAGACAAATACACACAATACAGGCACACGTACACACAAATACACATACTTATGCATTTACACATACACACAACACATACACACATGCCAACACAAAGATATGCACACAAACACATACACACAGACATACACAGTGCACACATATACAAAAATATACACACAAACATACACACACACATATGCAAACACACACACACACATATATATATATATATATATATATATATATATATATATATATATATATATATATATATATACACACACACACACACACTGATAGAAAGATTGATAGATAGAAATACACATACACATGAACATACACGCACACATGTATATATATATATATGCACTTATACAAACACACACACATACATACATACTGATATATATCCACATATAGACACACATGTATAAACACACATATACATGCATACACACACACACACACACACATTTATATATATAGATATATATATATATACACATATACACAACACATGTACACGTGCCAACACAAAGATATGCACACAAACACATACACACAGACACACAGACATACACAGTGCACACATATACAAAAATATACACACAAACATACATACATACATACATGCAAACACACACACACACACACACACACACACACACATATATATATATATATATATATATATATATATATATACACACACAGATAGATAGATAGATAGATAGATAGATAGATAGATAGAAATACACATACACATGAACACACACATGTATACATATATGCACATATACAAACACACACACATACATACATTCTGATATATATCTACATATAGACACACATACAAATGCATACACACACACACACACACACACACACACACACACACATATATATATACACAACACATACACACAACACATACACACGTGCCAACACAAAGATATGCACACAAACACATACACACAGACACTAAACATATGCTCAAACACACACATAGACATACACAGTGCACACATATACAAAAATATACACACAAACATACATACACACATATGCAAACACACACATATATATATATATATATATATATATATATATATATATATATATATATATACACACACATTGATAGAAAGATAGATAGAAATACACATACACATGAACACACACACACGTATACATATATGCACATATACAAACACACACACATACATACATACTGATATATATCCACATATAGACACACACGTATAAACACACATACACATGCATACATGCACACACACATATATATATATATATACATGCACATATTCACTTTTAGACACACACACACATATAGATAGATAGATAGATAGATAGATAGATAGATAGATAGATAGATAGATATGAGCTATTTACAATTGTAAAACAAAAAGCCTGGATAGTTGCTTCCATCATGGCAAAAGGAGAGTGTGCCATAGAAGGGAACTAAAATTTCCCATTGATTTAAATGGGATTTTTAACACCTTGAATGCTAGAGAGGTCCTCTGTAGAATTGCACCTCTTTTCTTTTGCACATAAGGCCCTACCTATATTGCTTTCGCCTAAGGCAAGGTGTGGGCATTCATTAAAATCTCAGACTGCAAAGTAATGGCAGGAAAACTGTACTTGATTTATAGGACAGATGAAAATAACTTGTTTGGTGTTTCTTTCACACACATATAGAGGAGATGTATTAATGTTATAAGGATCAATATTGATTCTTGGGCTTGCAGTGCCTCGTGTATAAAACACTGATCAGGGCTTTACAGACAGAATGATGTGTTTCAATTTCTTGCCTGCAGGACTGGATTTCCTAATAGGCAAAGCAGACAACTGCTCAGAGTTCCACATTTCCAGGGGCATCTCAACTCTGTTGGCCACACCCACATTCTGATTTGTAGGTGTGGCCAGAGCAATCTCAATGTCTCTGCACCATTTTTATACTCCTTCACAGGCTATTATTTAACTCTTTTGGATGCTAGAGAGATCTCAAACACAGTGTGGAGCACTGCATTGGAGATCTTTCTAGCAATCAAAGGGTCAAATCATTTTTCTTGCTTACTATAGGCCAGGTGTATTTTCTGTACCAAGAAACAGTGGATGGGAATGTGGCTGGGGTCATGGGAGGAGTGTGGGTGTGGCCATGGGCTGGGCTAAGGGCACATAGAGTGTCTAGGGAATGTAAATCCACCCCTGTTTATCTGCCACCAGAAGTTTGGATACAGTAATAAGTAACAATCGATACTCACTAAATGTTATTTGTAGGTGTTCTTCCATCACCTTAATGGTTACAATATCCTACAACGGATGGATTGCTCTGGTTGTCCCTCATTACACCTACTTTTTTTTTTACACACTAAAGTGGAAGACAAATGCTATATTTAGGTGTTATGCTTGTTGTCACACATCTCCATCAAAATCTCCAGACTGTATAGTGTGAAGAAGAAAATTATGTTAGCAAAGTCCGCTACCAGGTCAGGTTTAATGGGAGTAATGAATGTACTACGTAAACATATGCAAAGTAGTGCTTTTCCAGATGAATATAAAGGTACAAATCACACATCATTACAGTTCACAACTGCCAGTTTTGGGAAAGGATGAGTGCAGCATCTTTATGACATTCTTCTACATTGTGGCACTGTTGCAGACTATGGAGAATTCTGAACAAAATAGCTCTAAAAATCTTAAACTTCAAGAGAAAAGAGATATCCAACAAATTTCAGCTCAAAGTGTTGGATTCCTCTCTGCCACTCAAAGGGTTGAAACCCCCATTTAAATGAACAGTAATTTGTCAGTTTGTATTTGTTTCCCATGATGCAGTTGGTTTTCTCCAGAATTTTTAGTACATCAGCCATGGTGACTACTGTTAGAGGTCATTTGTCTACAGAAATAGAAGAAGTCAGAGATGCTCAACTAAGCTCATGAGCTTGCACGGGTATTCAAAAGCTAACTGGGACTGGGCGCCCAGGGTGCATTCTCTTTTAGCTCACAAAAGCCATACACAGAGAAGAAATATTCTGAAGCAAATCATACAGGTCCTGCCAAAATGACAGTCCAGCAATGAAACGTAAGACAATTTTTCCCCTAACAAGGAAAGCAGATAACCCCAGATGTACGTTTTGGCCTTTTTGGTTCACAAGTGCCTAGAGGGATCAGCTGCACCTCACCAATGAGGTGAGGTGCAGCTGAGCCCTCTAGGCACATGTGAGCAAGGGGTTCACGTCTGGATTCCCCCATTACCCTTAGGGTGACTAACCCTAAAAGGAATTTGCATAGAAATAGAAGTCAGAGATGTTCAACTAGGCTCATGAGCTTGCAAGAATATGCAAAAACTCACTGTAACTGTGTCCTCACGCCCAGTGTGCAATCTCTTTTAGCTCAGAAATGCCATACACAGAGAAGAAATATTTTGAAGCATATCATAAAGGTCCTGCAAAAATGACAGTCCAGTCGTGAAATGCAAGACAATGTTTCTCTGAACAAGGGAAGCAGCTAACCCCCAGATGTCAGTTTCAGCCTTGTTGGGCCTCATTGGTGAGATGCAGCTGATTCCTCTAGGTACTTGTGAGCAAGGGGTCCACGTCTGGATTCCCCCATTACCCTTAGGGTGACTAACCCTAAAAGCAATTTGCATAGAAGTAGAAGAAGTCAGAGATGCTCAACTAGGCTCATGAGCTTGCAAGGATCTGCAAAAACTCACTGGGACTGTGTCCTCACACCCAGGGTGCAATCTCTTTTAGCTCACAAATGCCATACACAGAGAAGAAATATTCTGAAGCATATCATACAGGTCCTGCCAAAATGATAGTCCAGCCATGGAATGCCAGACAATTCTTCTCTGAACAACATTTGCCTACAGACCTATGCAATTGCTCATGGACCATGTTCTTTATATAGTGGAAAAGCCTTTATTCCTTAAAGGGATAGTAATACTTAAAATGTAAAAAAAAATATGTTGTAGGGTTTATCCCCCTGAGTAAAACAAGAGTACTCCCACTGCTGAAAGGTGTTTCATTCAAAAGTTATTAATTTTCAAAGTTTAATTTTTTAGGTGCAATATCACAGTGGCCTGAAATTGTATAGTGGCGCTGTTGCTACACCATCCTATGGAGATTTATGGTCAACTGACCAGAGCTGTCCATAGGATCGTGTAGCAAAAGTGCCACTGTACAATTTCAGGCCACTGTGATATTGCACCTAAAAAATTCAACTTTGAAAATTAATAACTTTTGAATGAAACACCTCTCAGCAGTGGGAGTACCCTTGTTTTACTCAGGGGGATAAACCCTACAACATATTTTTTTTTACATTTTAAGTATTACTATCCCTTTAAGGCCAATGAAAATACAGCTACAGTTGTTGAGCTTTATAAAGGGATGATGTAACCTTTATATGTGAGATAGTAAATGTGCAAAAACATCCTCAGAATTGCCCTGTCTCACACAGTAAGTTAACCGGATTTCACAAAATGGAGGAGTGGAGAGATTCTATAGCAAACTAACTGCTCTATAGGGAGAACTAAAAAGGCCCAATTATTTAAATGGGGATTTAACACCCTGAATGCTAGAAAGTACTCCAAAGCATTGTGAAGCAATGAGCTGAATATCTATCTAGTAATCAAGAGGTTAAAAGACCCATTTAAATCAAAATTAATTTTGGGAATTTCTGCTTGTCCCCTGTGGTGTTCTTGTCTTGCTTCAGAATTACTGCACTCTCATTTTAAAACAGAGTGCAAGGTCTAATATGCTTTCCTCTCCTTACCTGAGAATTTTCTATATAAGCAAGTCCTTTTACATATTAAGTCTTAACAATCCTGATAACAAGATTTCTCGTGGTTAGCAATCAGTGCTCAAGGAACCCACATCATGCCAGGATATCAAGATATGCCAGACACAATAAACAACAAAGGTTTTCCTCTCAGACTTCCTGTTACAGATGTCCTCAATATGGAGGCTTCATTAGCAGTCAACCAGTGCAGAGAATGGAACAGGTCACTCTGCACTGCATAAACCTGAGAATGTGTCCTTTCGCCAAAACGTCAGAGGTCAAAATTGTGAGTCTCATATCCAGACCCTGAGAGTTCCAACATATGTCCCTCTCAGGGGATCTCGGGGATCCCAGCAACATCCCATACCTCCCAACATTTCAAATTGCCAAAAAGGGACATTTGTGTTTTAGGGGTGTGGCTGGGGGTGTGGCTGGTGGGTGGGGCATTACCAAGAATTTTCAGGCTATTTCATGACCTATTGATACCTCCTTGTGTAACCTAATAAATGACTTATAACAAGACCAAAGTATTTTATTTACACAGATTCATTTATAAACACATATACTGATGTTTAAACAAACAATAATGTGAGTTTTATTGCTGTAGAGAAATATGATACACTTATATACACACCACACAGTCTGATTTCCTAAAAAGAAGGACATCAGGGTGGGAAAGAGGGACAGTGGTATTTGGGTCTAAAAGAGGGACTGTCCCTCCTAAAGAGGGACACTTGGGAGGTATGACATCCACGTTAGTCATTAGATTTAGTTTCCATGCAGGAAAAATACATGGAAATTTAAGTGTACCATGCATCATGCCCAACAGAACACAGCAGTGTCATTAATGTTTCTACTTTCACATTAATGTGAATAAATTATTATTCATAATTTTGAAGATAAGAGATTTCAACTCTGCCATCTCAGTGCATAGAATTGTGTTGAGTAGCTAATTATCCCTTGATAAATGCTGACCCTGTCCTTTGGGGTGAAGACATTACAATGAGTTGACATCTATACAGATATGGGAATAGCGCAAATCCACCTGAGGGTTATGCAATAAGGAGTGATGAAGAGGTGATAAAGCTGGGATGGAGAAATCTCAGTGAGTTGTTTCCATAGAATAACATAGGACCTGGAGAAGTGACATCACTGGTGAAGTCATCTCTACTTTATGGATTCTATGTTTTTATAAGTTCCATTATTTTTAAAGGATCAGTTAAGTTTTATTATAGTGAAAATGTAGGGCTTTCCTTCTGAGAACAAAATGGTAGAACTGTACTATAACATTATTTGGAGAACTATAGTCAATGAGCCATGAAAATATTCTGGAGCAAATCAGTTGCATTAAGGGGAAGAAATAATAATTCCCAAGATTACCATTTATTTAAACTGAGCTTTTTAACCCATTGAATGCTAGGGAGATATCCAGCTCTGCAATGTCGTGGAGACCTCTCTAGCACTAACCCTTTAAATGTCAGAGGGGTACGGAATGCATTGCAAAGCAATGCATTCCGTACCCCTCTGGCACTCAAAGGGTTAAATGAACTAAAAGCCCCTTCTAAGCCAATGAGAAAATATATTTGTCCCCAATGATTCCCTTCTCCCATACAATGTAATGCATGAACTGTCTGAACAGCAGGTGAGCAGCCTGGACACCAGGTGGCACTATTGCTAAAACCTAACATACTTTTTTACATAATACAACTTTAGTGCTCCTTTAAGGAAGGTGGAGTGTAGATGGTGATTAAAATATTACCTGTTTGCAATGAAGAATAAGCAAATATTGTCAAAATTGTTACAATTACAAGTATGGGTATACTAAACCATCTATGTGTAATAAATTAAAGTTATTTGTTTTAAACAGAAAGGAAATGGACAGACTAGGTGTCACAAATGTCATAAGATACCAATAGGGTTGCCACCCAGCCGGTATTTTACCAGCAGGCCGGTAAAAAATTGGCTTCTGTCCAATGTTAAGTCTATGGAGGGAATGCCATGGCAGGTATTTTTTTGAAGAAAAGGTGGCAACCCTAGATACCAAATGTTATGTGCCTACGTAATAATGTTATTTCGGTTAATAGAGTAGTTATGTTTTGTATAGTCATACTCAGCATAACTGTTCAGTGCAGCCAGGATATGTCTAGGGACCTGCATCACAATGGAAAAGCTTAGGCTACAGGGCTAGCAACCTGCAGCCCTCCAGCTGTTCCTGGACTACATCTCCCATCATCAAAGACTGGCTGAGGACCATGGGGGTTGTTGTTCTGAAACAGCTGGAGGACTGCAGGTTGCCCACTCATGACTTAGACCTTGTATTAGCTACAGTGTTAATTTATATCACTTCTTACTGCAGCAGAAAACACAACCAGCCTCCCTGCATCTTCTAATTGAGATTAAAGAAGCACTCGGCTAATTAGCTCTAAGAAATTACCTTATAATTTAAACAGTTAGGTAAATGTTTTCCTTGCAAGGGTGATCAGTAGAAATGTGTGCGCTAGAAGCTGGCTCTGAGGCTGCCAGGGAAGAAAAACAGCATCTCTTTTTTCATATCTTCTTTCATTTTTCACCATGAAAAGACTTTAATGCAAGGAATTAAAATCATTTATATTCATTCTTTCACATCTTGCTCAATACCTGGCACAACACTGGTTAACTTCACTCCCAACCTAATCAGGGTACCTGTGCATTAGTTACTATGTCAGCCCTACGAAATAAAGCAGTACAGTCACTTGGCACTGTATCTGCAATGTATACTGTATTATTGAACCCTTTGAGTGCCAGTGGGGTACACAACGTATTGCATACCCCTCAGGCACTCATAGGGTCTTTCTGAAAGCCAAGATCCTCCCAGATAGACATTTCGGAAAAAAACAATTCTGGGGCAAACCAACTGCACAATAGTTAACAAATAAAAATTCTAATTGAATTAAATTGAGCTTTTAACCCTTGGGATGCAAGAGAGGTCTCCAATGCATTTGCTTTAGAGACATCTCTAGTATTCAAGCGTTTTAAAAGCCACATTTAAATCAATGGACATTTGGGGACTTTTTATCTGTCCCCTGTAGTGCAGTTGGTTCTCTCCAGAATAACTCCAGGGGAGTTATCAGTAACATATTTCACATTAGGCACAGTAGGCAGCTGCCTAGAGCTTCAAATGTGTAGAGACTTCTCAGCTGAGCTGGCCACACCCACATTCTGAGAAGTTATTTTCTGTATGGGCAGACTGAGAGTCAATATCTGCTTCACAAATTGTTTTTCTATGAAAAAAAATCACCCTTTGGAATCCTTTTGGACCACATACTGACTAAATGAAAGGATCGCATCTTGCCTAAGCATGACCCAGTCTTCTTATCTCTAATTGGCTGGAAGGAGGGGTTATTCCAGGGCATATACAGTTCCCTGTGTAACCCCACCTCCCATCAAACCAGGGAGTGGGAATTTATTTAAACGGGTATTGGCTTGCTTATATTATTAGCAGCATTCTAAATGGTGGCGAGATTTTTAGGGGGCGTTATATCTTATATTTGTTTAGGTCAACTGATGAGAGGATCAGGGTATCGAGGACATCACTGCACACTGACATCAAGCTGGCAGGGCTGGAAGGGATCTTGGAGATTTTTTAAATTAATCTGGGGCTCCAGATGCCATATTAATTTATTTTTCACCATCCTCTCAATTAGGAAGGGCAGAGGATGAAATCCTGTACCCTTCCTATGGCTAAATATAGATTAGCTAGTGTTTTGTTTTTTTTAAAGTGTTAATAATGTCCAACAAAAAGTTTTTTGCATATAGAAGAGCTTAAAAAGCTGAGCTATATGCTAAAACATTGTAGACCATTCCAATGAAGGGATTCCTTGTAAGTAACGAGATCCCGGCACTTCTCAAGCGCCAGCGTGTCGACCGACACGAATCTCCTGCTGACAGCTTTACAGCTGTCAGTAGGAGACAGCGAACTTTAAACGCCCATATCTCTTAAACCATAGCGGTTTGAGAGATACGTTTTTTTTTCATATAGCTCAGCTTTTTAAGCCCTTCTATATGCAAAAAACTTTTTGTTGGACATTACTAACACTTTAACGTTAACACTTCTATTTCAGAGAAATCATATCAATGCACAGAAATGCATTGTAAGCTGTCTGGAATCAGAGGGTATAATGGAGGATTTGGGTGAGTGTAGGTAAGCTGTTCGAGTGCACTTAGGGACAGACAGGGGCTGTGGTGGTCTCTGACTTCTGCAGCAGAATAGGCCTTCTTCCCAGCTGGGAAGGCCTCTCACAGTCATAAAAAGCAGCACTGAAATAGCCACTCTCCCAGAATACCATGGCAGAATGACTATTTCCAGTACCTTTGTATATGTTTTAGCCAAGTTTGCTATATATCCCAAATTCGAGATACATAGCAGTCAGAATTTGATAGCAGAGGTTAAAAAAGACTAAAAATGTTTTTTACCTGCTGTTTTGTTGCCAAACATCCATTCTTCTTGAACAGATTCTCAGCCAGAATATAATTATGTCAACCGCCTGTTTAATCTAGCATTTGAGGGATTTGCTTATCTTGGGATATACATGTGGAGAGATAAATTCAAGGTAACTTGTCTCCTGTCCTAGACAGAATATCTTCTTAGCTGGATAAATGAAAAGATCTACCCATCTCAGTTTCTGGAAGGACCGATCTCTTAACAGTGATAGCCTCTGCTAAACATCTACCTCAAGCAAGTTCTCCCATAACTCTAAACTGGATACTCATAACTTTAATGCAATACCCTCTTAACCTGCATGAAAACATGGCAAACCAGGAATCCCATTTCACTGTCTGGAACTCTAGACACATCTGAACTATTAAAGATCGACATGATAAATTATTAGGGCCATATTCAGAAACACAAAGAGGAACAATTCTGGAGCAAAACCCATGTACTATAGTTGACGAACAGAAATTTCCTTTGCTTTAAGTGAGAATGTAACCTCTTGAATGTTAAAGAGGTATCTGATGCATCAAGGCATTAAAAGCCCCATTTAAATGAGTGTGGATTGGGGAACATTTCGTTTTCCCATATGGTATAATTGGTTTGTCCCAGAATTGCTTCTCTTAGCTTCCTGACTATGACCTTTAGAGCATATAAAATAATTCCAAGATATCAGAGATGCATTTGACATTCCTTCCTCTGACCAGTTTACATTCTTCCAAATCAGGCATTATGCCAGTTCTCTGCTACAACGATTTTATACCCTCTGGTAAATTAATCTGCTCCATTCCATATTATTTAACTCCCTCAAATATGCTTATCATTTAAGACATTTCACAAGAATCCTCAGTAACACTGAATAACACAAAGGAGGTAATATATAAATGGAAAAAGTCTCACCCAGAACATGTCACTGAACTCCTGATTTCAGGACAACTGAAAGCTGAGGTTCCCTCATAGTACTATACAGAAATGTAGGTCAAATCTAATATATAGTACCATAGAGAAATGCAGGTAGTGCTATAAAGAAATGCAAGTCAAAAACACTGGTCAATAGAAAAACTCATCCTTGGTGCTTCCTCTACTCGTTACTATGGCCTTCCAGATGACTATGTCAAACAAATTCTGGACCTGCCATAAGAGAAGGTCCTGGAACAAATTACTATACTACATTTGAAAATGCACCAACGTTAATCTTCCTTGCAACATATATGCAATTACATCTGAAGATACAAGGCACTGGAAAACAACAACACTTTTCCCTTCTTCATCCAGTTGGTTGTCAAAAAAACTATTGTAGTCCATTGGATTAAACACTATCTCCCCATTATCTTAAATGTTATCTGTATTTTAAATCGTGTGGTGGCCTGTGAAAAGTGAAATGCTTGAGAACAGCTAGAAAACAGAAGATAGAAATGATTTAGATGTTGGACCTCATATATTAGGTCCCTTGCTCCTAACTCAGTTGGAAATCATTGGAAATCATTGGAAACCATTCAGATGTTTAAAACACAAGAAGAGTCACCAGCCACACTCTTAGCCACTTGCCAGGTCCCATACTTTAGACTTCTCAAAATGTCAGACTGCTTTGATCATATTTTGTTATACTTTTGTTCTAAATGTAAGAGTTGGGGGTTGGTTAGAGAGGGAGAAGTTCTTCATGGGGGATAACATGGAAGACATTCTACTTTTTGTAAGCATGTTTTGTTGTTCTTTACAATGTACTCATTGTCTTAACTTGCATTTACTTTGTATAATTATCTACCTGTCTTCCTACCAATAAAAAGATTAAAAATAATAATAATAATAATAATGATGATAACAAAAATAAAAAGTGATTCATTCTCCAAAAAAATTGTGGAAACAGCCGTCACATTAGGTGTATCATCACAGTCAGAGGAGTAACTAGGAGCCACCAGGTCCTGGTGCAAAAATTGCCATAGGCCCCCCCAACAACATTGCCCCCCCATTGCTTCCATATTGCCCCCAATCACCACAATAGCCTCCACATTGCCCCCAAGCTCCACAATTGCCTCCACATTGCCCCCAACATCCACAATTGCCTCCACATTGCCCCCAATTGGCACATTGCCTCCACATTGCCCCGTTGACCCCCCCATTGCTTATCTCCTACCTCCCTGGTGGTCCAGCAGAGTGGCAGGAGAGGTCTGTGTCTCTGTCTGCACAGACCTCAAAAGCTGGAGCTCCAGCGCAGTCCTCTCTTCAGTAATACAGCTCTACATTACTACTAGAGTTCCAAAGAGGGAGCGCTCAGTTGCTAGAAGTCTGTGCCAAGGAAGCACAGACCTCAGCTGCTTTCTGCGGGCGCCAGGCGGGAGGGTTTCAGGAGGTGGCCGGACCCCTGGAGTGGCGGGCTCAGTCGCAGGTTATTACACCACTGATCACAGTTCATGTGTTGAAGCCATACCTTTCAGTTTTAGTGTTTTCTGTATTTATATGGATCTTTCTGTGTAGAAGACCACCCTAGTATTCAGAGGGTTAAAAGCCCCATTTAAATCAATGTGAATTTGGGGCATTTATTCATATTGTCTCATATGGCACAGTTGGTTTGTTACAAAATTGCTTTAGTTCTTGGTACATCAGTCTCACAGTTTTCCACTCTTAATCTCCAATTTACTATGAGTTAGTCTGAATGTAAAAAAAAAGTGTCTGCACTCCTGTGATGAACCATTTCAGCTTTGTATCACTTATTTTGGGGTATGTATTCCTTCTTGAACTGCTTGTGTTGAATTACAAAGCCCATCACTCATATAATCACATGTAATTAGGCTTGCTGTCTTATCCCTGATATGATACCCAATGTAAATGGACCTGTCTCCTTAAGATAAAGAGGGAGATGCACTAAGGTGTGATAAAGAGGACATGACATCTCCAGGGATATCGCTTCTCCAAGTCCTATGTTATTCTATGGAGCCAATGCACTAAGATGTCTCCAACTCTGGAGATCTTAGTGCATAGGTTCTATAGAATGACATAGGAACCGGAGAAGCCATCTCTACATTTTCACCTCTTTATCGCACCTTGGTGCATAACCCCCAAAAAGTGTAGTTAGTTTTATAGAGAATTAAAATCTGCCTCTATATTGTACTAGCTATTTCCCAGTAAAATAAATAGTATTTGAGAAATTATGTTTTATACTTTGATGGCATAGTGTGACACCTAGTTCCCTACACAGTATGCTAATTAGTTATGTTTGAGGTTGGACGTGCTGCTTGATGTGCCATTTGAAAAGCCCCCAATAGTTGGACATTGTCAAAATTAATTCAGAGCATGGTGTATTGTAATATCAGCCCGGCAAAGAAGGAATTAGCATAAAATGTCACCCTTTGCCACCAAAAGCTCACAAACTATATTATAAAAAAACAACTAAACAGTTTTTAATTATCTTTAAAGTGAACTTTAAGGACTGTACGTTCAAAAGAAAAGTAGAGCATTCCTGAACAAACCAATAGCGAAGGACTAAAGATTGCAAAAGTACTCACTGAGTTAAATGGGGATTTTAGCCCTTTGAATCCTAGAGAGGTCTCTGGAGACCTCTCTAGCATTCAAGGGGTTAAAATCCCCATTTAAATCAAATCACATTTTTTAACTTTCCCCTATAGTGTAAATGGTTTGCCCCAGAACGCCTCCACTTTATTTTAAACATACAGGCCGCAGTCTTTAACCCTTTGTGTACAGAGGGGTACGCAACGCATTGCTCTGCAATGCGTTGCGTACCCCTCTGGCACTCAAAGGGTTAGGTGGTAGAGATGTCTCCAACATGTTTCAAAGAACTGTATTAGAGACCTCTCACTTAACACACAAAAAGGCTTTACAACAGAAAGGACATCATTTAGAAAAGTGATTCCTTAGGCTCCTCTCACATGGACGACATCAATATAGTGGTGCTGCACTGGAACTGTTGCCTATTGTGAAAAAGTTCCTATGCTTGTCTATGGTGCCCTTCACATGGGCGGCTATCACCTCAAGCACATAAGTCCAGAAAGCTGTTCATCTTGACCTCCATTGGAAGACCCATGCAGATGCCAGAGAGAAATATTGGCTGCCATTCATTTGGGATGACTATAAGGTAGGGTTGGCACCTTTTCTTCAAAAAAATACCGGCCAAGGCATTCCCTCCATAGACTTAACATTGGAAAGAAGCCAATTTTTTACCAGCCTGCCAGTAAAATACTGGCTGGGTGGCAACCCTACTATAAGGCATGCCTCTCCTGCGGCCATTGCATTGGACACATATCTTGCATTCAAGGGGTTAAACATTCCCTTAAAATCAATGGGACTTCTTAGTTCTCCAATATATTGCAGTTGGTGTGCCCCAGAATTACTCCATACCTCCCAACATTTCAAATGGCAAAAGAGGGACACTTTTGTTATAGGTGGTGTTTCTGGGGGTGTGGCTGGAATGGCGGGGCATTTCCAACAATTTTTAAGTTACTGATACATGATTTAGAGCAAGACCAAAGTATTTTAATTGTCCATATTAATGTATAAACACATATACTGACAATTAACAACACATTTATGTAAGTTTTATTGCTTTGGAGCAATGTAATACACACAACTCATTCTGATGTCCTAAAAAGAGGGACAAAAGGGTAGAAAAGAGGGACAGAGGGAGTTGGGTCTCAAAGAGGGACACTTGGGAGGTATGTGACTCCACTTTGCTTTTTAAAATACTGTCATGTGCTTACAAGGCCCAACACATAAGGGGCTACTGAAGCCACAGCTCAAGGACCAATGAATATAAAAGTCCCATTCTTATCAGCAGTGAGTGAGCCACATTGCGCCACTATACACTGTATCTATACACCCTCACGGTAGAATAGCCACTTCATTTCATCTCCAGGCCCACTAGGCCATTAATCTGATTAAAATGGTGATTTTAAATCCTTGAGTAAGAGCTAGGTCTCCATTGTATTGCAAATCAACATACTGGAAACCTCTCTAGCATTCAAGAGACTAAAAGCTCAATTTAAAAGAATGGGAATACTTCTTTGTCCCCTATGGTGCTGTTGGTTTGACTCAGAATTCAACTAATTTTTCTAGTACATAAGCTTCAGTGCTCATTCCAGTGCCAGTGTATATAGTTGTGTGACATCATACAGCCACTTCCTGAAGTGCTAGCACTTCCTGTAGCCTCAGCTGTTTCACTGCTAATACTACAGGAAGTGATTGTGTTGCCACACACAGCCACTTCCTCTGTAGTGATATTTATTTAATGATGTGGTGGTGGTTTTGACTACTATAGCAGCTGCCGGAGCTTCAGTGCTGATGGCAGGCTTCAGCTACCCATGATTAACCCACCAAGGACATGTGAAAACCATTGCAGGGCAATGCATCTGTCACATTCCTACCACTTATAGGGATACGGATGTTGCCCCAAGGCAGCACCAGTGAGTGATAGAGGTATACTGGGATGAATTTACTAATATGCCAGCACAGCTTCACGGGCTTTAGACTTTAGCACTAGTGATACACTACATGGAATCCGCTACAATGCATGAGTATTGTTAATGAATTCCGGCAGATACTCTCCTACCCTATGAAAATGGAACTTTCACCTTAATTCATGTTTGCATAGTTGAAAACTGCATTAAAAATTGCCTATGTGTCATGTTAGCCAAAAGATAAGCAAATGTACAGTTATGGAGATATTCATACTTGTTACAATAAGCTAATGTATGCTAACTGCTGTACCAGTGACATTTAATATGCTAATTAAGCTCTGCCATATCATATGCTAATTTAAGGTTTTCAGTGATATTTCACATGCTAATGAATCTGTGTGCTGTACCAGGAAATGTTCGCTTTCATTTTTCCCAGAAACAAAAGTGTGTCAATTTTCTAAACTAGACATCTGCTGGATGTTTGGTTAACATGACACATAGACAGTTCTGAATGGCGTCTTCAAGTATGTAAAGAAAATTCAAGGTGATAGGTGCACTTTAAGAATATACTGCCACTAAGCACCTTATGCCTACCCCAAATAATGCGCAGGAATATACAATAAACATACACAATTTCTCCTACATCTTGTTTAATATATGGCATTAACTAAACCCTAAATTAAAAGGAAACTCATAGGCTGTCATTTGGCCCTCTTTTTAGTGGAAGCGGTACTAAATGGCTTAGTAAATAGAGCTAGAAAATCTATAGAATCATATCTGTACATTCCTCCCATTGTCACTAGTGTCTGTGGTGAGTCCCAGGTGATCTGTCATCTTAGACATTGAGGTAAACTGGGAAGCTCACTCTCTATTAATGCATATCATACCCCTTAAGGACCAGCGGTCCAGGGAAGTTACCTTACCTTAAGGACCGCTGTGATCCTGGCCGATGCGCCGGTACACGTGACCTGTTACGCGTACCGGTGCGCCGCTTTGAGGCCTAAGGGAGATCGCTCCCGGCTTGGAGCGGTCAATTTTAGGCCCGTTTTTACTTACAGCGCTCCCGGTAGAGAGTTGTAAGTAAGAAGTACGTGACGTGCTATGACCATCACTGGTCCTTAAGGGTATAAGGACCGTGACAGTCATAGTTAGTCACGTAGTCCTTAAGGGGTTAAATTACAGATTGACAACATGATTTTACAGCCCGGAAAATAATCCTTAAAGTTAAATAGAGTTGTAATGGTGTGTGTACGTGTGTGTGCATGTGTGTGTGTGTGTGTGTGTGTGTGTGTGTGTGTGTGTGTGTGTGTGTGTTTGTTTGTTTGTTTGTTTGTTTGTTTGTTTGTGTTTGTGTTTGTTTGTTTGTTTATATGTGTGTTTATATTTGTGTGTTGTGTACCCCTCTGGCGCTCAAAGGGTTAAAGATGTTTGTTACCTACTCTGCTAATGCGATGAATAAAATTATACATAATACAAGGCTAGCAAATACATTTGTAATCTAATACACTTATAGATATGTCTATAAGATCCCTAGTAAAACGTATAATTGTAAAAAAAAAAACAAAAAAAAACACAAAAAAAAACACATGCAAGTTGAAATTAATGCCCATGAATTTCTGTCAGGAAAGAGAAATCACTGTAGAAATAGTGCAGTAATCACCCTGGCCACTAGGTGGCATGAGATAGCCATTCAGTAGCAAAGAAGATGCTGCAATTTAAAGCATTGGTTTGAAAATGATCAGGTAAGCGGTATGTATCTGTAGGTTAAATGTGTTTTAAAAGAAAAGGGAATTGTTGCAACATATTTAACCCATTGAATGCTAGAGATGTCTCTGACATGCAAAAATGTAATAAAAATAGACATATTCATCGCATCTTTAGAGACCTCGCTAGAACCCAGATGGTTAACCCCCTTTGCAATGCGTTGTGTACCCCTCTAGCACTCAAAAGGTTAATAATTAAATTCTTATAATACTTGTTGACATGGATTCCATGATATATGTACTCAAATGGCTCAAGCATTTATTCTGTTGTTTAAAGCTCCAGTCAGACACCTAGGGCTCTGTGTTTAACCTATTGAGTGCCAGGGAGGTAAGCATTGCATTGCTGTGCAATGCGTTGCTCACTCCTCTAGCACTGAAAGGGTTAAAAGCAAAGTGAAGTACATCTGTGACAAACCGGATTGCACCCTAGGGGATAAATACAAATTCCCAAGATGTCTGCTAATTTAAATAAGAACGTTTACACTCTTGAACACTAGAGGGGTCACTGATGCATCTCAAAGCAATGTACCAAAGACTTTTCTAGCAGTCAAGGGGTTTAAATCCCCATTTAAATACATTTTTAGTTCATTTTCCCTTATGGTACAATTGGTTTGCCCAAAATGACTCCAGTTTGTTTGTAGTAAATCAAAAGATCCTTCCTCTGCCCCCTGTGCCCCATCTATTTCTTTATCCCAGCTAGGATCAGATAAATCCAGGAGCGGCTCTAAGTTTTGGGGGGCTATAAGCAAAAATCCACATCTGACCCCATTTACGCCCATATCAGTATTTCCAATAAGGCATTGGCATCTAATTTTCTTTACACATGGAGGTGGTAAGAGCCACGGGGCCCATTGACCAAGTGGGGTCCCTTAGCATAGCTGGGAACTCTCTGATTTTACCCAGGAGGCTCTGGTTTTGACTCTGAATTACTGGGTCTCCAGGGCAGAGGATGATTTTCCTATTGAGGGGAGTTTCTGATGAAACTCTGCCCACTTGTGCTCCTTACTACCCTATTCCTCCCACTCCCCGCTATCTTTTCTTCCTTCCCCAGTGTATTATGCCTACTTTTTTTATGTCTTTCAAGTCCCTCCCCCAATCATGATTAAGCCCTGCCCCTTTTATTAGAAGAATCATGTCATTTCCCACCCTCTCCGAGGAGCCCAGACCAAAAAGTTCCCAGGCATGTCCCTAAGCAGCTGCCTACTCTGATAATAATGTAGCGCCACCACCGTGTAAATCTAAAATCAGTGTTGAATGGCTTTGCAATGTGTTGCGTACCCCTCTGGTACTCAAAGGGTTAATACAAGCCACTTAGACTCATACTGCACAGTTGTGTTGCTACCCTTGGGTAGCAGTATGCAACCTTTGGCTCTCCAGCTGTTGGAGGACTACAGCTGCCACCATCCTGTGCCAGCCAATGGCTGGTTAAGCAGTGTTTCCTCAAAGTTGAGGAAATGTGAGTGATTCAACACTAAAGGAATCATTAAAACTGTGCAGGGCAAAAGGGTAAGTCCCTTCCAATACTGTCCTCTTTAACTCAAGGCTGGGTCACTCACCTGTGCTTACCTTAAAGGGAACACTGCTGCTAAGGATGATGTGACTTGTAGTCCAACAACAACCGAAGGGTGGTATGTTGTCTGTCACAATTATAGGCCTGCAACACTTCCTATGCAGGCCTGTAGAATGCATCTTTCATAAGTGGTCAGAATGAATCCTTTAAACATTAAAATGTCAATGGGGTACATTGCCGTCTGGCACTCAAGGGGTTAAGCACCACTGGGGTGCACAATGCATTGCTTCATAATATGCTATACACTCTTCTGGTCCTTAAAAGGTTAAACCAATGAAGTGGCAAACCTATGCTAAATAGGTAATTACAATACATTAAAAGGCAGCAGGAATGAGGCACATGTGACATTAGTACTTCAGACCTGGCAGGAATTCTCAGTGTCAGGGTTAATTAATATAGCGCACTCCAAAGGAGGTAAATGGGTGTATAAGAATACTTAGTGTCATGATACAGTGCTTTGTGATCTTGTTTAAGAAGCTATAGGTTGCCTCCAAATAAACAAGAACTGCTCATTAACTCCTTCTCTACTTACGGAGGAATTCAATGAAGTGATTAATGAGTTTGGACATATACCATTCTCCCTGGCATGCACAGCAGTGCGAAGTGACACAACCACCTCTTTCACAGTAAAGATTCTGACAAAGTGTTGACACTGACATCTTCAGTGAATCCTCTAGAATACACAGGAAGGCAGCAACTCTGTGTGGCATCCACAGCATACGCCTCTGTTACATGGGTGAAGTGCACGTTTGTGTGTGCGCACATATACATTGGTGTGTTTGTGAACGGAGTGCACATGTATGTGTTTATATGTGTGTTTGAATTAGTCAGTGCTTGTGTTTGTATGTATTTATGTGAGTCTTTATGTCAGTGCATTTGTGCCAGTGTGTTTGTGTCAGTGCATGCGCTGTGCCATTGTGTGTGTTTGTGTTAATGTGTGTTTGTGTCAGTGCACGTATTTGTGCCATTTTGTGTGTGTGTTTGTGTCAGTGTGTGTGTGTTAATGTGTGTGTTTGTGCACATTTATGTGCTTCAGAGTGAAGTGCACATGTGTATGTTTGTGTGTTTTTGTCAGTGGAGTAGGTGCATATGTGCGTGTGTCATGCATGTGTTTGTGCACATTAGTGTGCTAGTGAGTCAATTGCACGTGTGTATTTTTGTGAGTGTAGAGTGCTCATATGTGAGTAGTGCATTATTGTGTTTTTGTATCCCGTGTACCTGCCATTATTTATCTCCTTGGATGCAAGTGAGGGCTTCAACCAAGGGGTCAACAGATATATATATATATATATATATATTATAATGTAATATAATTTCCTGTTCCAAACGAGAATGAGAGAGGGGGGGAGATTTGGACTGCAATTCCATCATCTTCAGCCAGCCTTGTAGTCCAACAACAGCTGGGTGCACATATATATATATATATATATATATATATATATATATATATATATATATATATATATATATATATATATACACACATACACACACACACACACTACCTGTAGCAGTTATGCGATATACCATACATCTCTGTCCATATATCTCTACCTATTAATGTTGTACAATCAGCTAATCAAACACCATTCTCTCTCTTTCCTTTGACACCCGGGCCTATCGGTTGTGTCAGATGGGATAGTTGTCTCCTTGATGCTGATGTATGATAATGTATTTATGTCACACATACTGATCAGTTCAGCAGTAACAAAGCCCCCGACATCAGTAGTGCGAGGGTTAGTGGGTTGCAAGTATGGTCAGAAAACAGACAAGCAATCTAATTTTGCCTTAACCTTTGAGCCCAAGCTGGTATGCAGTACAGCGCAAACTCCATGCCCACTCAATGCATTACACTGCCAAAAAAGGGAATCAGTTGCATTTAAAGGAAACTTCTCCTTATTTTTAGCATTTTATTTACCTTTAACCCTCTGAGTGCCAGAGGAGCATCCAAACCGTCATCACTCTTGTCACTCAAATGAATAACCCTTTGAGTTCCAAAGAGGCATCCAAAACATTGCACTCTCTGGCACTCAAGGGATTAAACTCAACCTTCAATTATATCGTCTAATTTTCTACTTCAGAAATGGCCGCACTCCATCATTTGTTGGGGCCTATATACAAAGTATATGGTGCAATTATCCGGCAAACCATGTAATCCATGGAGAACATATAAAAATACTCAAATTCAGATTTAATTAAATGGAGATTTTAACCCCTTGAATACTACAGAAGTCTTCATTGCATTGCTTTGAGATGAAGTTGAGAGATCTCTAGTATATAATTGGTTAAAAGCCCAATTTAAATTGATGGGATTGTTCGTTTCTCCCCTTTGGTGCAATTAATTTACTCCAGAATTGCTTCACTTATTCTTTGAGCATTGTGTTCTTGGTTGATTAGCTGTTTGTTTATATTTTATCTCTGGAGTTCTGCTAAATAAATGTCTAAAGGTCTCAACTTACTGCATTGCTGTAAACAATAGCAGACAGCCTGGTTCTTCCACATGCTCTTCTATTTCCAGCTAGGGACAATGACTCTGTACCAGGAAAGGTCTGATATAAAACCTCTCCAGATTTCTCTTTTTCTATTTAGGAGGAAGGAGATACGAGTCACTTTATACAAACATTAGTCGCTCCAAAAAAGCCAAGAAAGTGACTATGGGCCTTATTCACAAAAGAAAAGAGGAGCAATTATGAAGCAAACCAATTGCTCCCATTGCTCTAAATGGAACTTCTAAGTACTTCAATGTTAGAGAGTTCTCCAGCGTACTGGGCAGCTAGGTGTCACTCTGTAAAATGAATAGCCATTTATTCCTAACTAGTGTAAAAGCCTGTGTACACGGGTCAGCATTCTGTGCATTCGGGCAGTGTCTACTGCTTATGACTGCATCGGACAAACATCCACCTGGCCTTTTATATTATAGGATGTTTTATTCCACTTTACCTTTTTGAGGATCAAAGGGGTGTCCATTATTATTCTTTACTTTTATGGCTCCAACTTATTCTGCAGAGCTGTACAAGAGGGAATACACATATAGAGATATTAATGGGAAACTATCACCCCAAATAAAGTCCCACCCCCCAATAATTAGCCATCTAGAGATAAGCTTACCAATCCCAATTGTACAGCGATGCGGAATTAGTTGGCGCTATATAAATAAAGAATAATAATAATAATAATAATGGTACTATTAGCCTGCATAATTACCTAGTTAGTTGGAAATCCTACTTCTGCCGAGACTGACACTGTTTAGAGGCATCTGTGCGCCCTCAGTTACTTCTGGTACCTAAAGGTACCATGCAACTCCTCCTAGAGGAGACCGGGACCGACAGCACAGGCGAAGATGTCTGTAAGCAAATATATCTGCTCTGTTGCCTGACCATCAGTCTCAGCAGAAGTAGCATTTCCAACTAATGAGGTAATTATGCTGGCTAATAGTACTATTGGTACGCTTATTGCTAGATGGCTAATTATTCGTGGGAGACAGTACCCCTTTAAATAGTGCACATGGAACATGGAAAACCAAAGGATCAGAGGGCCCTTCTCGTGAGAACTTACAGTCTAGATGAAGGTAGATGGGACACAGAAGGAGTAAGTGCTACAGGTTTAAGTGGCTCCTGACACTTGAACTGCCAATCGGTGGGTGGGAGAAAGAAGTGCTTCTAAATGCAGTGTTCCAGGCAAGTATTAGTTCTGTTTGGGAGAAAAAGACTAGGTGAACAATGAGATTGTGATGGTGGTTGTGGGTGGTAGAGTGATTTTAGAAGTGAATGAGAATGAGCAGAAGTTGGACAGCTGTTGGTCTGACCTTGCTCACAACAGTTATGGAGGTAGTTGATAGGCTTCCTTGAAGAGGTGAGTTTTCAGGGAGCGTCTAAAGATCTGAAAGTTGGAGGAGAGTCTGATGGGATGGGGAGGGAATTCCAGAGCTGAGGTGCAGCATGGGAGAAGCCCTGTAGGCAGGAGTGGGAGGATGTAATAAGAGTCGTGGAGAGGAGAAGGTCATGGCCAGAGCGAAGATGGAGTTGGAGTATATTTGGAAATGAGAGATGAAATATAATGGGGTGCAGTGTTAGTAAGTGCTCTGTAAGTTAGCACCAATGTTTTGAATTTAATTATATATGCTAATGGGAGCCAGTGTAGTGGTTAGCAAAGATGAGTGGTGTTAGTGGTATTGGTACTGGTAGTGGTATTGACACGCTCCGGTGCTCAATGATAAAAACAAAGAGGGTAATAAAGGTGCAGTAGATTGTTTTTATGTAGGATATAGCATTTTTACGAGGATACTTTTGTTGTTTAGAGATTTTTTCATTCAAAAACCATCACAGCTCAGATTGATATTTTTAATCAGGCTGGTAGCAATAGTGTCTTTTTGTGTTTATAATATACTCTGTTGTAAAGAATAAGTCCTACAGTTCAGTTCTCTATAGTACGTGGAAGGAAACAGCACCACCTGATGACCACACTAGGAGATTACAGTTATAAAAAAGCTTGAGCTGTGATCACTTTTGAATAAAAAAAAAACTCACATTAGTAGTAATACCATTTTATGATCAACAGGTAAAGAGTTACAATATCTAATTTTTCATAAAATGGTTTCTACTCTTTTAGGTGATGCAATTGAGAAGATGCTGATGCCTTCCTCTGGATCAACAGGGGTGATTTGGCATGGGACTGAATGGACGTGTGTCTTTTTCAGCCTCATAAACTATATTACTATGTTACTCTGGTAGGAATCTCACTTTATCACTAAGAAAAAGGTTCTCCAGTTTTTTATTATTGTATTGTCATGGTGGGCAAGTTGTGGCTCTCCAGTTGTTGATGGACTACAACTCTCATCATCCTCAGCCAACCTGTAGAATTGTTGCGGTTGATGGGAGTTGCAGTTCATCAGCAGCAGTAGAACCACATGTAGCCCCCCTTCTTGTATTGAGCCTCTGATTTAGATAATATGGGAGAGCACCAAAAACATGTTAACATAACTTATCCAGAAATTAACCTTTTAAACACAATTTGGTGTTGACGCCCCCTATGGAACCCAAACAGGCTGAATGGGAAAGTTTATTTGTGTAAAAAAGCACAATCAAAATGTAACAATTTCACTTAAAAGGAGTTAGATGGGCATCTATTTGGTGAGAAGAGAGTTAAGACAACCTTTAATCTTCCTAGCTGCTAACTCGGTGTCTTCTCTTTGACTTCCAGCTGCCAGAATAAACTGTCACAGGTTCACTGCGATAGGCCTAGGGCAAAATGAACCCAATAAAAAATGGGAACGGAAGAGGATACATATTTCAGATCTGTTTTTACTGCTTCTTCTGATGTAAGGAATTCTTCTTGTAAAACAAAAGATTTAACTGTGGATAAAGTTACAATTTCAGGAGCCTGAATTTGTCTCCTGCAAATCCTGATAAGATCACCCCATATGAAGTCCCATCCAGACAATTGTTTTCTGCACTTTCAATTTATACAGCTTTTCTTGGAGCTTGGAATTACAAGGCAGATAAGACTGTCCTTTCCTCAAACACACACATCATCTCCTTTTATCTCCCTAAATATATTTATCTCAAGACACTTCCCTTGTTATAGATCAGAGATTCTTTCTGACCTGTAAAAATAAATTGCAAATGGGTGTGCAAACTGTCTGGGAAAATGGACAGATCAAAAATAAGCAAAGGAGAAAAAAAAATCTTAAATCTTTGCAAGGTCATCAAACTTTTAAATTGCAAGTTTATTGGGGCAACCTTTCTTTTTTGTGTAATCGCTAGACATTTAGGGATTTTCTTGCACACGTTTAGCCTCTAGAAAACACAATGAGGCTGATGCAGTAAGATACTGAGTAATTATGGGGCAAATCAACTGCATTCTATAGACAAAAATAAACTAAAAATAAAAAACATTGCTTTAGAGGGAATTTTAAACACCTTAAAGGTTAAGCAATGCTTTGGAGACCTCTCCAACATTCAAGCGGTTAAAGCCCAATGTTTTTCCTAGTACACAAGCCTTTTTATGTATTTTTCCTAAAATGTAAAATGAAAATGATATAAATTTAAATATACCAAGTGTGTTTTCAGCTATATTTTCAGGTGTTCCTTGAGGACGCCTAGTGGTGAAAATTGAAAACTGCAATGCTGAAAACTGAAACGCATAAAAATATATAATGTGTAAATCAAACTACTGCACTTTTTCTCGGTAATTCTAAGACCTGCAAGATAAAATAGCTTTTATATTTTGATTCACAAATATATTTGAAGGCTGAGGTTATCTGACTTCGTGGTGCATTGCAACTTGCTTTGTTTTGTATTTTTTCCTCCTTGAAACTTAATGTAATTTTAGACATGACAGCAGCACATTGTTAGGTTTGTATTCTTGACAAACCTGTACATAAAAAATACAATTATTGTAATAAAAAAATTAAATCATACTATTTGACGAGG
>CM074724.1:123861224-123878724 GCA_037306005.1 Rhinophrynus dorsalis
ATTCATGGGGTTAAATAAATAAGAAACATCAAATAAAAAGAGAATACTTCACGGTATGGTATTAACCCTGTATATGCCGGAGGGGTACGTTAACCCCTTCAAAACCAGAAGTTCATCAATTGGTTAAAATGTGTTTTGTGAAATGCCCTGTTGGTGCTGCAACACAAAATGATTGTGTATGTTAAAAAATAAATACCCACACCTACACATTAATTCCCCATTATGATTTGTATTAAATGTCAGTCTATATTAGCCAGAAGATATTTTAGTATGGGAGTTTGCAGTTTCTGTTCTATGTTACCGTTGTTTTCACCGTATCTAATAGAGTAGATGGATGATTTTTTTTCCAGTATTTGATTAATGGATTAAAACAACGTTTCGGATTTGGGGGTTTGTATAGCTGTAGAGATGTGCATGATCTGTTATCATATCTATTATATTACAAAGTCATGCTGTATTTTATGCACCAGATGTGATCTATACTGAAACATAAAAAGTGCTTAACTCACTGAAAACATTTATACTCACACCAATATAATATGTGTGTGTGTATCTATATATATAATATTATATACATCCGGACATATACACATACACCCACACCTACTCCACAGCGCTACTAGCAATGAGCTCAAACACTTAAAAGTGAAACAATACAATTGTGCATTTACCATGCCTGAACTAATGCTTTGTTACTAAATGTAGCCAAAACGTTGATTCATACATAATACATCTACACTTCATTGTTTCACCGCTGTAAGTCCTATTTCCTCATAGGTAATCGTTATTATATATAATTTCTGATAAGGACACTTTGGCAACATCTATAGCTACATATACAACTATATCCCCCTAGGGTCACAGAAGTATATAACTAATTGCAGAGCCATGAATTGCACACTAAAATGTTGTATTATTATTCAGTGTATATACACACACAATGTAAGTTAAATACCTTTATGTGCTATTGACAAGCCCGATTATACACACATACACATATATATATATATATATATATATATATATATATATATATATATATCACACACACATATATGCACATAGCTATATTATATATATATAATATCACACACACAATGTATTGACAAGCCCGATTATACACACATACACACAATGGGACTCATTTTGTTTTAAGCCGAAGCTGGAGGAATTTTGGAGCAAATCATGCATCATATTTATCAAAGAAAAACCCTCACTCCTTTCAATGGATTTGATTTTCATTCATAAATATGCTGCAGTTGGTTTGCCCCACAATTGCCCCACTTTTCTTTGATAAATGTGTCTCTGTTAGTAGTCTTAAACGCTAAACAAGTTTAACAGCAGCAAAACCATACCGGTGACACACACATTGCCATCATTTCCAGTAATTCAAATGAAGATTTAAACCCATTGACTGCTAAAAATGCGTTGGGGATCTCTAGCATTCAAGTGGTTAAACCCCATTTAAAACGATGTGACTGTTCAATTTTTATCCCCATGGTGCAGCTGATTTGCTCCAGAATTTCACCTTTGTTACCTTGATAAATAAGGTCTATTACACCGGGTTCTGTTTCTTAGGAAATAAATACCCATTACTGAGCAGCCTTCTCCTTAATGAAGTGTATAGATATTCACAGTTTATATGAAATTCTATTTTCCAGACAGATTTTCTACTGTCATTACACCCTTCTTTAATTCTGTCTTGTAGAAGGGGGTCATTGCACCCTAGATTGATTGAAAGTACAATTTGGGGGATATTTCAGCACTGATATAGAGAATAGACTCTTTGTAAAGGGTGTCATGTTTTAACACTGAACAGTTCTTATTCCACCCAAAAAAATATGTTGGAAAAGGTACGTTTTTGTTTTGCCTAAAGAGACCTATTGATTTTTACGAACAGAAGACTGTGTATTTTGTCTATCCCAATTGCATTATTAAAACACGGACTGAGTAATGATCACATGGCAGATCACTCAAAATATCATTTTATTTAACCCATTTAAAACCACAGGGTTGCGCAACGCATTGCAAACCTATGCACCTCTAATTCTTATATGGTTAATTGTATCAAGTTAATGTTATAATTTGTTATGTTATAATCCTCCTGTCTACTTAATTCCTAGTTGGTAGTGAAACCCATTTCTATGTACACACAAACACACAGACGATTAACCATTTGAGTGCAAGAGGGATTAAAGGTACAAAGTGTAACTACAACGCTGTTAAAGATAGATAGATAGATAGATAGATAGATAGATAGATAGATAGATAGATAGATAGATAGATAGAAGTGAATAAATGTAAAATGTATTACACATATAAAATGACTGTTCACAAGATCTGTGAGCTGGATTCTTATGCATTTTATATTAAAAATACATACGCAAATATTATGTATATATCATTTGCTGTTGCTTTATTTTGAGCAACAATAAATAAAATCCTTTCAACGTCCTAAGATAATGTTCAAATAAATTGAAATCTGTCCCCTTCAAAACGCACAGACCCAGAAATGCAAGGCTTGGCATCTGTTAATTTAACCTTTCTAGTGCCTAATGAGTATACAAAGCAGTCCCACCGGCACTGAGAGGGTTAAATCAGGTTTTCTGCAGCGTCCATATAGACCTATAACTACACCAAGAAATTGTACTTCATGTGTGCTGTGAAAACGAAAAAAATGCATGTTTGTTTTAGTAATAACAAAAAAGAAAGCGAGATTAGTATAAATACGTTGTTCTTTTTAATTCTTATATTGAACATAAGTGGAAAAAGGCAGGGATTTTTTTTATTCATTTACTACTCAGCAGTTTCTCAGTTGTAAAACAAAACTTATGTTAAGTCCTGCAGAAATGCAATTTTTTTTAAAGATCCTTATGAAAGGAATATTGAACCAAATATCCAATGAAAAATAAAACATTTTAATAAAGCAAATATACTGAATTTTAATCTTTAAAGCAATACACTGTGTGAGTTTGGTACATGAAGATTTACTGAGCAGAGTTGCACAGGGATTTCATCTGATTGATGGAAATAAAAGGAAATTGTTCTGCCCATAATAAAATAAGGCAAATTAGGGTTTTTTTCTTTTTTCCCAATAAAATCATTTTTTTTTCTTCCAGAATACATACAAAAAATACCAGTTTTCTCTTTTTTTTACTGTATACACCTTAAAAATAATTGCAATTTGAAATTATGACAAAAATGCCGGCTGTTTTAGTAACAAGCATGCATTGTATGTAAGGTTTGGGGGTTATACCCAATGAGACGTTAAATAAGATACAATACAATTAGAGCAGTCATTTTTTACGTAACATTAAGAGAAACGCATTATTTATCCCTGTTATTTATAAATCTACAGGGGGTTCCACTTTACCTATCCAGAAATGCACTTTATGAGCCGTCCTGCTTGAAGCTAACAGAAATAAATAAAGTGTCCAAGGATCCAGTCCTCAAATGAACACCAAAATCTCATTTGTTTCCGTAAAAAACAGATAGAAGTCATTTATTTCCATGTGCAATAGCCCCCTGGTGGTAGTCATTGGTATCCTAGTGCGGAGGCTGTGGTGAGTCTCTGGCCGTACAGGGCATAGGGTGAATAGTAGTGTCCTGTGGCTGCTGGCACTGGTACTGGGGCGCCTCCTGAGGGCAGGGGACTTTTGGAGTATGGGTGGTAGCGGCTACTGGTAAGTCCCAGGGGGTGGTGGTGAGGACTGCGTAGAGTGAGTGGACCGGGGGAGGCCCCTGTGGGTGGCATGTGCATGTGGCAGGCCATGGCTGCGGCTGCCAGTGATGAGGAGCTGGGGTATCCGGGAAGCAACTTGTCCGTGGCCCCTGGGAAGGCGGTGTGTGTCCGTAAGTGGCCTAACAGCTCCTCAGATGAGGAAAAGCGCTTGTCGCAGGGACCAGTGGCAGACACCCAGTTACAAACATGGGGTAGGGGGTCATTGGGCAACATGAAGCCGTAAGGATAGAGAGGGTGTCCAGTTAGAGAGGGAGGAGACATCCCGTGTAGGGCGTGACTGGGGTATACAAGGGGGTATCCAGATTTAAGGTCATGTGCACAGGTTGCGCTGGCACCCAGCTGTGAAGCGCAGTGGTAACTGAGGCAGTAAGGGTCCCTGCAGAGGCTGGCAGTCATCACAGAGGGAGGGGAGGCCCCTGTAAGTGGACTAGAAGTTGCAGACTTGCCTGAGCACCCCAGGGTGCCCAGCTGAGCCCCCACCAGGGAGTTGCCCTTGGAGGGATCCAGGGAAACTCCATGCGCCAGGAACTGCGGGGGGTACCCAGCGTATGCCCCAGCCAGTGTACCTGGGTAGGACATGCTAGCGGGGGGCAGAGGGAAAACTGTGTGACCCGGCTTGTAGGGTGACACTGGTGCCACCAGCCCAGAACCCAAGACAGAGCTGGACGAGCTGGAGGAGGAGGCTGGAGTTGGGGAAGGGGCAGCAGACAGGCTCTTGCATCCGCCGGTGCCCTCTGTGTGAGTCTGCGGGAGCTCTACACTGAGCCGCCCGTGCGTTCCGCTCTCAGAGGACCCGCTCTTAGCACACTGCTCCACTTCCTTCTTGTCTGCACACTCCCCGCTGCCTTTGGGCTCCGCGGGCGGAGGAGGGGTGCGAGGTGATCCTGGGCTGCCGGTCCTCGGGGTGAAGGGTGGACAGGCGGCACTGGGGACCCGGAATCCTGACTTGTCCCCTCCAGACTGATCTTTCTTATCAGGTGGCTTGGAGTAGGGCTTGAAGCTGGACTTGTCCTCAGCTCCGATGTCGCTCAGTTTGAGTGGCCCCGACTTGGACTCCTTGTCACCACCGGAGGATGAGCCGGTCACTGCGGACAGTTTAGATGGTGCTGGGTCTGGCTTCCCGATCTGAGAGCAGGTCTGTGCCAGCAGCGCAAGGGGGCTCTTCTTAGCATCCAGCTGGGGGAGACAAGAGATGGTCACTTGAGTGTCATTGCTTACAATTACCTGCCACATTTCAAGTCATTTTGCACGTTCCTATCCAGCAACCGAAAACTCCAAAATCAGGTAACCATTTGAGTGCCAGTGGGGCGGAGTTGTACGACCCTCTGTCACTCAAAGGGTTAACGGAGCCCACTTTGTAATCTTTATAGTGAAGTCACAGTTAATTTTGTATTTTTTTTATAGAATGGTAAGTATAAATATTAATAGGGTGCCACAAGGTAAGACAATCACAATAGTGTTAACCCTTTGAGTGCACTCAAAGGGTTACCCCGTTTAAAAGTAGATGGGTGGGCAACGCAACCTCTCTGAGCTTTAACTCCTTGCTTTACACACCTTTTTGGTTCTCAAAGAGTTAAACATCTAATGGCTCTTCACCCACGCAAGTCTCACGGTGGAAGTGACCAATCAAATTAGGGAGATGAAAGGGGCCTTTTTGTATAAAATGGCAAAGTTGAGCTATTCCGGAGCAAACCGATTGCCAATTAAAAACAAAACAGTTAAATAAATTAGGATTTTAACCCTTTGAATGCTAAGGTAATCTATAACGAGATCTCTTTAGCATTCAGTGGGTTAAGAATTCCATTTAAATTAATGAGAATTTGGAGAATTGTAATTGTCCTGTGTGGTGCATGTGTCTTGTTTTACAATATCTCCACTTTGCATCACATGAGTATATTATTTTATTTATACTACAATAAACCTCATTTTATGTGGCACCAAAATCATTTACATAAAAGCAGTAAAAACAAGTATTTTTAAGTCTGGGGCAATGTATGCTTTAAAGCTGTATGTAAATCTCCACCTGGTTTAAATGTTTACAACTTTGGACTTGGGGTAATTTTATTGTCATGATATAGACTATATGTATATATGATGTTTAAACATAAAGAACATTATTGTGTAATAGCTTGGAAGAGGGACAGTTAGATTCCCCACATAAGACCCAATGGTCCATTTAAACCTAACATATTTTGTTTGTAGTTTTTTTAATATAAGTGTACTAAACCCAAATTTACTAAATTATCTCCATATTTTTCAAGACATTTTAAAATGTACGTTTCCTTCTACATTTTGAAATACAGTGCAAATTTTGTATTTTAAACTCTTATAAATGTTTCATATTTTATTTACATTCCCATCCATTATACAGTTGTATGTACATATAATACACGGGATACATATATGTAACTAAATTCCCAGGCTAAAATATCAGACAGCACCTTTACAAATAGATCATTTAGGGGAATGCATGTGACATGTTTAGAATTGATATAAACACACACAATTCTTGTTTGTAAACTTTGGGGAAGCACTGAGGGGTCACTAGGTGGTGATATTGGACCTAATTATACACTCACACAAAGGTGCCATCCATAATAAAAATAACCACGTTTTATCTAATTGGGCCTTTCCCATTCATTTTTTAATTACACTGACTCTACATCCAGCGCTTCACACGTATTTGTTTAATATAGCAATTCAAAATACATGATATTTACATACGTGTGTCTTGAAAAATTAATTTTGAGGCTGATGTACTAAGAAGGTCAGGGGCCAGTCCAACTGAACCACAGGGGTCAGATAGGAATTCCCCAAATTCCTATTGCTTTCGACCATACTTTAACCCCTTGAGTGCCAACGCAATGCGTTGGCTACCTCGCTGGCACGCAAAAGGGTTAAACCACTCAAATGCTATAGAATTCCAAAACTGTGTATTTGTCCCCATATGCTGAACTTGGTTTCACCCTGAATTGCTCCAGCTGGTGTTAGTACATTAGCCCCACTGAACGTGGAGCTGCCGCGGATGTATAATAAATACACAGAGACCTTTGGAAATACTAATTATTAAGACAAATAATAAACAGTTCTTTGTTTTAGAGCTAACTGGATCCAGCTGGGAACTTAATAGCTTTTATTTAATTCACCTTAAACCCAAAGCTTTGTTGACAGTTTAACCATTGGATGACAGAAAAAAAACGATCAAATATAAAACAGAAAAAAAATTATCGGATCCATTAACCAACTGAATGCCAGAAAGGTGTCTAACAACACATTGCGTCCAACGGGTTAATTTGCTAACACACACATATATATATATATATATATTGTATTGTCTCCCATTGTCCCAGCATTGGGTTGGACAGCATTCTAACATCCAGGAGTTTACAATTTAAATATGTTAACCCTTTGAGTGCCGGAGGAGTACAGGAAGCAATGCATTCCCTACCTCTCTGGGACTCAAAGGGTTAAATCAATAGCTACTTTATTTGTCCCCTGTATTTAGTTGGTTTGCTCTACAGGTACTGCAATTCTTAGTACATCAGAATCAATATGTTTACATTTTGTTTCTCTGATAACATCCTCTGGCTCTACTATCATACTAAATTAAAGTGTATTTAAGTTATCCCTCAGTCTTTGACATCCGTTAAAAATGTAATGTACAGCCGATATAATCATACAGACAGGACAAGATGCAGGTAGATCTGTGTTCCTAAACACATCAGACACAGCCCGGACTGAAAGGCTAAGGCAGGGGGTCTGCAGGACAAATATCAAGGAGCTGGTGTCCTTTCCATGTGCCATAGTCTAGTGCACAGTCAGGGGCTGTGTATAAACACTAATGGACTGGGAATTAATGGTGATCAGTGTAAATATGGAGATTAGATAAAAACAAAGTGATTATACACACAGGGCAGACACATTATTATGGTGGAGAGGAAAGAGGGAGGCAAGATCAGGAGAGAGAACAAGGTGACGAACAGGAATTAAAGACCTGGATGAACGAATAGAGGAAAGAGGGAGCGCAAGATCGGGAGACTGGAGGGAGAACAAGGAGACGAATAAGAATTAAAGACCTGGATGGACATACACACATTATATATATATATATATATATATATATATATATATATATATATATATATATATATATATAATATGTGTGTGTGTGTGTCACTTTATGCGCCAAAGCAAATAA
This sequence comes from Rhinophrynus dorsalis, assembly GCA_037306005.1. Classification (NCBI taxonomy): domain Eukaryota; kingdom Metazoa; phylum Chordata; class Amphibia; order Anura; family Rhinophrynidae; genus Rhinophrynus; species Rhinophrynus dorsalis. Next base: position 123,869,165 of record CM074724.1, read on the forward strand.
AGTACCCCACTATAGCACATGCATATAAGAGCATAATAATTTGTGGGTGCGTTTGATGGAAAATTATTATATATAGTATATATGTATATACCGCATCACTTATATGGTGCGGTCACTTATACTTCGCAAGTCTGATGCTCACCTCTATGGGGCTGACCGGGGTAGAGGGCAGGGGTTGCAGGTACTCGGGGTGCAGGATGTGTCCGCTCCGGGCTGTCAGCATCTTGAGCACCTTGATGGGCAGGCGGCCGGCCTGGCGCAGGGGGTCGCTTGGAGGCACGGTGTGGATGAAGGCTCGGGTGGCCGGGGCTGCTCCGCCGCTTTTCCCTGCGCTGCTATCTCCGCTCTCCCGGTCTGAAGAACTCACACGACTTCCAGAAGCCAATGGCGAGCTGATCATGTCCCCCAGACAGGCATTGGGGGTTAGGGAGGGGAGAGGTATCCCAGGGGTGCTGGCTTAAGGGGGTGCCCTGGATATGATCCTATAGGTGCTGTGTATCCTGGGCCCGATCCTATACACGACCTTCAGATAGATCGGATGAATACATTAAGTCCCGTACAGCCGTGGGATCCGGTATTCTTCTGTGCTCACAGTCTGGAGATACAATAGCTTCTGTCTACATCCAGCAGTCACTGCCTAGTGATACAATGTTATGTGTCTACATCCAACAATCACTGTCTGTAGATACAATGTATGTGCGTCTATATCCAGCAGTCACTGTCCGTAGATACTGTGCATATGTTTGATCCACAGACTGCAGCAGCACTGGTCGCTTGTAGCCTGGCTCCTAGAGGTGGATATAATGTCCTACAGAAAAAGCCAGCTCATGCAGACAGTGTGCAATCCAGATCCAGATTAGAGCAGTCCACACACAGCGAGATCCTTCACATTCAGTCCGGTCCCAGCGCCCACTCCTGGTGCAGAGCGCGCAGTGTGAGCAGCAGCGTAGCCAGCGAGAGTTCTGCCAGAGAAACTCACTTCAAAAGCCTCTGAATTACAGCTGAGATTAAAGCCTTTGCCGCCTTCCAATCAAATGGGACCCTGAGGTGATTGGAGGGTCAAGGGGATGTGACGTCCCCTTTCTCTCTGCTTTTAATGCTCTTCTCTTTCTTTCATATCCCCCTCCCTCTCCTTGGTGGTTTCGCCTCTTTGCTCAAAGACGTGGCTTGTTTTACATTTTATGGTTCATGTTCCCAACCGCTCTAATTATTTATAATGCATTTTCAGCATCTCTTTGTACTTTCAAAGGCAACCTAAAGAGATAAAGGCATACCTCACATGTCAAGCCTTTATTGTTTCATTTCTCTTGATTTATAAACAAAATATGCTCTAACATTAGAATGGAAAATAACGCTTATGACCAATGACACATACAATATAAATGGCGTTAAGGCCTAGTTTGTAGAGGCACTTAAACACACCATTTTCAGCTCCTCAAAAAACAATAAATATATTGTGTTGAATCCTGTGAGACTATTCAGATGAGCATTATGGGAGAGCAGTACACAGGCCGAATGTAGTTTGCCAAATATTTTATTAATTGATGTGTGAGTGCTTCGTCTGAAGTGTTCAGTGGATTTTAGTTGATTTTCATATTAAGCATTTTCCAATTTTCCTGAAGATTTGAACAAGAACCCCACAAGTGTGTCAAAAACACTCCTGCTTCAGACAGGTTGGAAACTGAGGCACCCCATCTTCTATTGGACTAAAAATGTATCATTCTCTGACACACAATGGCTCGTAGAGAATGATGGGAGTTCAGTTGTAGTCCAGCCACAGCTACACAGCCTCACATTGTCCACTCCTGCTCTGAAACAGCTCTAAAACTAACATTTCATAGCTCTGTACTGGAATGGTTTATTTAACTCATTGCATGTCTGAAACATCTCCAATTCATTTCCAAATCAATGAGACATTCCTTTCTCCCCTATGGTAAAGCTGATTTCCATCAGAACTGCATCTATTCAGCTTCCTGATATGGACTTAAAGGGATAGTAATACTTCATTTTAACTTTATTTTATTTTGTAGGCATTAAAAAAACATGAAGAATGATATAAGTCTTATCTCTGAAACCTTTATGGTTTAAGAGATATTCACAAACAAAGTATCCCCCCCCCGTTCAACCAGATAAGAAGGGAGATGCCCAGGTAGACTGCAGAGAGGGACAATCTTCAATTAAGATAATGGAAAAAGCTGAAAAACTTTTCAAGGGGGGAAGGGCTTTCATTGTTTTCATACAAAGAAAATTGTCCCCTTCTGTTATCTGTACTGTCATACAACCTGATCCACATCTGAGAAGAGGTGTCTTACACTAGGAAAAAGGGGCGGGGAGGGGAACTTTGCTTGTGAATATCTCATAAACCATAAAGGTTTGAGAGATAAGACTTATATCATTCTTCATGTTTTTTTAATGCCTACAAAATAAAATAAAGTTAAAACGAAGTGTTACTATCCCTTTAAGGGTGTTACTAATTGGCCTGCCTCTCACCCGACTAACCCCGCTACAGTCCATAATGAACTCTGCTGCAAGACTAATCTACCTCACTCATCGCTTCTCTAACACCACACCCCTCTGTCAGTCCCTACACTGGCTCCCGTTAGCATACAGAGTAAAATTCAAAACTCTGGTGCTTACTTATAGAGCCCTCACTAACACTGCACCCCCCTATATTTCATCTCTCATTTCCAAATATACTCCCGCCCGCCATCTTCGCTCTGCACATGACCTTCTGCTCTCCACAGCTCTTATCACATCCTCCCACTCCCGCCTACAGGACTTCTCCCGTGCTGCACCTGAGCTGTGGAATTCCCTCCCCCGCCCCATCAGACTCTCCCCCAGCCTTCAAATCTTCAGACGCTCCCTGAAGACTCACCTCTTCAGGGAGGCCTATCAACTGCCTCCATAAACATCATCACCAAGATTCACCCCTTGCACGGACTACTGCACTCAATGGCACTTCTCACTCCCACCCACTGACTGGCAGTTCATGTGGCAGGAGGCACTTAAACACAATAGCACTTACTCCTTCTGTATCAAACCTACCTTCCTCTAGATTGTAAGCTCTCACGAGCAGGGCCCTCTGATCCTCCTGTTCTACACATCTGATTGTACTATTTAATACCTCTGTATGTCTATTCCCCAATTGTACAGCGCTGCGGAATTAGTTGGCGCTATATAAATAAAGAATAATAATAATAATGTTATGTTGTCTGTTGCAGTCTGGGGCATTGCTTATCACTGGCTGAGGGGGCTAAAGCTTAGAACACTGAGTCTTGTTGACAGCTTAGGGCACATGGTGCTAATTCTATTGAAGGTGCAGTTGGACTGCACAGTGCACTAATAATGATGTATTAGGCCGGTTCAAGCCCCAGGTCTTTTGTGAACCTAACAGCTCCCATTGCTGCAGTACACAGTCTTATACACTGGCTACTGCTATTGGTTGTTGGATGCATGATTTCACTATAAATCTAGTTATTGATTTTTGCTTGCTTATTTTTTGAGATCTCTCTTTAGGAGTCTTGGATTTGCCCCTGCAAATGGACATATCATGTGGACCCTAGTCTAGAAAGGACAGCATTTACATTTCAGCAGTTGCAACCTTTAGCAATGTATTAAAGCAATGGTACCAGCTGAGAATGGCAAAGCTACCAACAGAAAAACAGTAATCAGAGGGGAAGAGGTCAAGTGTATCTGTCAGGATGCCAATCACAAGCATTTTAAACACATGCAATCAGAGCAGTTTGATAGATTCAAAGCTACAAGGAGATCTTAAAAAACACCTGTATATTCAAAATGTACCCAGTGTGTGCTGGTTATTGGACTGGGTGTTTGCTATGTTTTATGATGCATCAGCTTAAGATTTTTTTATTGTTAGATGCTCCCTTTAATTTTAGGGGGAAGGTGAGGATCCAATGTAATGTTGATCACTGTTATATCCAAGGAGCTACCATGGGGTGGGACATGAATCGGTGGATCTCAAATATATATTAAACCTCCATACTCAAACTGAATGAAGTGGGTGGTTGAGGGGGTCAGTAGATCCCCTTTCATGCACAAATTACCCACCACATTCAAGTGATAGATTTAAGGAGGGTTATGAGATCACACCATTTAAATTATTAACCCTCCCCACCCCAAATCCAGGGTCAAGTTCAACCCTGTTCTCAACGACTGTGCATAGGTTAATATTTAAGCCTTTGAGTGACAGAGGGGTATGCAATTGCATACCCCTCTGGCTCTCAAAGGGTTAAGGATATCCATGACTTAACTTTGGACACTTGAAATTTAATGGCCATATGTTCAAAAAAAAAAAAGTGTAGGAGTTCTGGGGTACAGAGGATGCTTTACCCCTTGAATGCTGAAAATGTCTCCAACACAGTTCTTCGCAATGTGTTGGACACCTCTCTATTATTGAAGGGGTTACAATCCCAATTTATATCACTCAGAACTGTATTTCTTCCCTATGGTGCAACTAGTTTGCTCTAGCATAGCACAACTTTTCCTAAGGCCTAAAAGAAACAAAAACGCAAGGAGCGCCAATAGTGTAATTCACACTACAATTAATAGGAGTAAATAAAGTGTAATGTACTCACATTCTTCACTTGTCAGAACCTTGATATCAAGAATTCCAACTTCCAAGCATATGGGAAATTTAACCCGTTCCTGTTCGGGTGCAGACAGCGATACTTAATCCAATTAGGCCAGGAGGAGGCTTCAAAAAAGTAGACAGTAAAATGTTATTAAAACCACAAGATATTAAAATAAACCATAGGCTTAATGCTTACGCGTTTCGCAGTTCTAAAACCGATTTATCAAAACTTACAAGCCAACTTACAACACAAGAAAAAACATAAGAAAAAACCAAAGGCCTAGTTCACACTAGTGACATTGTAGGCTAAACAAAGTATGGGCATCCACAGACATTTTTTCCAGGTGGGGTGCAAAGCCATGATATGATTCCCCAGGATAGCCCCCCCATGTGGAGGGGACAAGTGTAGAAGAGGGAAAGCGCCCCCTCTTGCCCCTGACTCCCCCCCGGATGCCCATGAACACAAGACTGCTACTGAAAATAGCTGTAACTAGGAAAGTCGCCAACTAGAACTGCCCCTTAGAAAACGAAGATGTCTATTATGTAGAATTTGTCATTGCAAAGTCATTGCTGCAACAAAATTATCAGAGTGAACTATGCCTTAGTACATGAGCCACAGAGACAATAAACTTCCAGCGGTAGACATATTTAACTATTTGAATGCCAGGGGGCTGTGTAACCTATCACTTAGTGCCCACTGGCACTAAGGAGGTGAACCCTTGTGCTGCATGATTGAACTTTGACCTGTGACTCATTGCAGCACCCTCTGGCAGCAAATGGGTTAACATTACACTGAAACAGTGAAAGCCTTCTGGAACTGAAGACATTTTGAGGCTGATGTAATAAGAATTGGAGTAATTATGTGGCAAAAGAAATGCACCGTATGTAACAAATAAACATTTAACCCCTTGAATACAAGAAAGGTCTCCCACATCAGCAATGTGTTGGAGACCTTCCAGCATTCAGTAGGTCTACAGCCTTGTTTCACTCAATGGGAATTTTTATTTGCCCCCACTACCACCATGGTGCAGTTGACGTGCTCCAGAATTACTGCATTTCTTCTTAGTACATTGTCTCTTTATCTTTCATTCAAATGATAAGACTTTTGAAACAAACAACATTTAATACATATCTCCTGCTCCCCTGCAACACTGTGAGCTAATCTGCTGAAAGGTGTAATGGCTTTTGCAGTAAGAAAATTGTGCAATTATTTGTAAAACATTTTAACACCCTTTCAGTGCTGGAGAGGTACCCACCTCATTGCAACACATTACTTTGGATACCTCTCCAGGACTCATATGGTTAACATTACTGAGATCTATAAATTCTGATGTGTTTGCTCAATCTTGAAAGCATTTTCTCCAGCTATTCTATGTTAAATGTGACTTGGATTTGTTTTGCATTCCTGTTCATTTAACTGCATTACATAAATCACATTTTAAAATTATAGGCCTGAACTACTTGGCATTTTTGTATGCAATTGCGCTAGTCACTGTGTAAATTTGCAACATGTATACTTGAATGTAAAATGTGATCATTTCATATATATGCAATACCAAACACAAATTATTTTCATTAAATTGCTAGAAAAAGGCTTAATCCTTCAAGTCCTGCGATGATAAGTTTCTTACACAGCCCCCTGAATCTACCTAAAGAGGCAGTGAGGTTGATGTGCTAAGAATAATTTAAGCAATTATGGACTAAACCAAATGAACCCTAAGGGCAGATTAAAAAATCACTCACATTCCCATGTATTTAACTGGTGGTGGTGAGTGTGTGTAGATAGATAGATAGATAGATAGATAGATAGATAGATAGATAGATAGATAGATAGACAGATAGACATACAGACATTGCCAGTCTAAACAAATTGAGGCTGATGTTCTAGGATGAAATGTAACAATTTACAAACCAACTGCATCTGAGATGACTCTGGCATTAGAGAGGTTAAAAGTCCCACTTAAATATATGGTAATGTATAATAACTTAAGATACCCTGCTTCATCAGGTTTTTACATACTGAGGGCTTTCTAAAAAATGTGCATTCAAAATAAAAAATCATCATCAGAAGACGAAGGCTTCCAAATGTTATATTTAATTTTGATTATTTTAATCTATCTGGTGTTTATGTGGCTGATGTACTATACAGAACTGGACTAAACAAACTGCACCATAGGTACAAATAAAAAAAGCTTTCAAGGGGTTAAATCTCCCATTTAAACCTATGGTTTGTCCCAGAATTAATCCATTTATTTATAGTATATCATCGTTTTCTTTTAACCTTTTGACTGCGAGAAAGTAGGAAAGCCATGTGTTGCGTACCCCTCTGGCAATCAAAGGGTTAATATGTCTGTTTCATGTATGTGATGTTTAACTCCATGTCGGCTACAGGTATCTCCAATGCATTTTGAGACATCACTAGCATCCAGTGGGTTAGTAACATTTATTTTCACAACAAACCCAATTCAACCAGATTGTAAGTTCTTAGGATCAGACTCCATGCCATTGTTTTGCGTCCATTTTTTTTATTATCGGCATTGTCAGACATGTTGTGTACATGTTTCACAGCGCTCTGGAATATGTTGGTGCGAGATAAAGGATAATAAAACTGCTGCTTTGCAATTCTCTCCAAGGCCCCGTCATCCTCTGTTGTTTCAAAATCACCCTGCCGCATGACTTCTACTAATTCTAGTTTCCCAGAGCCAAAATGTTAAACGGGATTGGCCAATCAGACAGCTGATGACACAATGAGACCAATGCAAAGGCCGGGGAATGTGAGAGTCACATGTTTCCAATAGAGCCCCATTCCCCCCTCACCTTTCAGCTCTGTTCCCTCCATCTCTCCACCCCTCCATCAATTGTCAATGTGACTCCACCACCATCAGTCAGTTATTTGTCAGCCTCTGTCAATCCGCTCCTGATTTATGTCAGCTTTTGTTGCTGATTACAAGGCTGGTGTGACTTGAAGGGAAAGAGAGAGGGAGAGAGAGAGAGGAAAGGAAAGACTATTCGTTTGAAAAGAGTCATTCAGTTTAAGGAAATAGATCGTCCACAGTCCACACTCAATTTATATGCAGTCTGGAGGTAAACTCACACAGCCCTAGTCCTGAGCACCAAATACCATTCTAACACTCCGCTGGCATGTTGGGGTGAGGGGTTTAAAGCAGGTTCATGGCGAGGTCATGTAAATACAACAACTGGTGTACAGCAGTGCTGAGTATGATCACACTGAGGCTGATGTACTAAAAAGTGGCGCAACTCGGGGGTAAATTCTGTACCATAGGCGACAAATAAACATTTCGATCTACACAAATGGGGATGTTAACCGCTTAGATGCAACAGAAGTCTCCACATTGCGTTGGAGATATCTCTATTGTTCTCTTTGAGAAGTCTGGTCATTTTTATTTCTTTCCAATGGCGCAGTTGGTTTGCTCCAGAATTGCACCATTTTGCATTAATAGATCACCTTTACTGTGTGCATTGCTGTATTGGGAGATGTCTATGGAGACATTTTATTTTAGTTGCACCATCGCGTACCACTATACGATCCTGTTACACGCTTGTTCTCCATATGGCATTTTAACCCGTTCTCATCCCGAGGGACGTGAGACAACCACAAGGCAGTTACCTAATTAATGTGTTTATCTTGCTGGACGTATTTACAGACACCTCATACCATTTCAATAAAACCGATCCTTTTAAACAGTTTAGCTGTCTGATGAATTATATTCCCATAAATCAGATGTCAAACCAAATCAGAAGCTTACAATGGGTTGTGGAAGCCAATGGACCTCTCACATTTGGACAAGTGGCTCCCCAGCTGTTTGATTACAATTCATAATTTTATCTAGAATAAGAACAGGCAATGTACGACTCCCAAGTTGTTGTTGGACTACAACGCTCATCATTCTCAGCCGGCCATTTGGATGATGAGAGTTGTAGTCCAACAACAGCTGGGGAGTCACATATTACTCATCGTTTTTATGGTTTAAAAACAAAGCTTTTTCTCTGTAGAGGTAACAGAAATTCAACTTCTCATTCTGTGTATCAGTATTATCGGTGGTCTGTCTTTCAAGCTGCTGCCACTTTTGAGTGATTTTTTTCTTTAAGAAGGGAGGGAGCGAGATTAAGATTGACACATTTTGAGAATCCTTGGAATGTCAATAAAACTGACACTTTTCACAAATGATTACTCTGGATCAAAGAAAACGCTCCAACCATTCATTACAGCTCTTAAGTATTCCCTCACAATTACCACATTTACAGCTCAACTGTTTATGGATTCTCATTGGAAATAGATTTTCTAAGCATTCCCCTGTCTTCCAGAAGGTTTACAAGCTCAGATGTGCTTTAAATGTGTATGTGACTAAATGACTTTTTCCATATATTGACATAATATTATTTTGCAGCAATCTCATTATTATTATTATGTCTAAAGAATGACCGATTACGTGTTATTTATGGCCTATTCAGTGTATCGACCTTAAAATCCAAATGCTAACAATTTCAGACTGTAACTTCTTAATTGATGCAGAAAAAAGCTCTACTAGGGTTATCAATAAACAGAAATGATATATGATAAACACATATACGTTTATATGCGTGTGAATTTATCCATCTTTCTGTAGATAGATAGATAGATAGATAGACAGACAGACAGACAGACAGACAGATAGATAGATAGATAGATAGATAGATAGATAGATAGATAGATAGATAGATTGGAATATCTTCACGAAATGTAACAGTCATTTTATTTTCTGAGAGTAAATAGTTAAGTAGATCGATTGTTTTGCTGCAGAATGCGAAAATGAAACCATTCGATTACAAGCAGTTTTCTCTTATTATTTGAATTGATGCTTTCATTGTGTCAGTGTTCTTCACAATAACTATATGGTGTGGGTGTTTATAGATAGATAGATATCTCATACTGGAATATATATATATATATACATATATATATATATAT